>CABEEJ010001206.1:86752-143985 GCA_901482245.1 Timema douglasi
AAACATAAAAAAAAAAAAATAGAAACATATCTGTCCAACAATTTTACATTTCAAAGACCTGAAAAAATATATATATATATAGTCTATATAATGGCATAGGGGCAGACAGGATGGTAAAATCAACCTATACCGTCTCTTGACCTCTCGGAGAGAGAATTTGCCATCGTAAAAAAAAAAAAAAATGAGCTTGAGATTTTTATAAAATATCGACGTTTCATGACCCAACGCTTATAGCTCAGAAACTATTGGTTTTATAAAAATTTGTTTCAAGTAAAAGATTTAATTTTTAACAGTAGGTTACCACAGCTTTATAATGATAAATTATTTCGTATCACAAATAATTGGAAATGTTTGCTTATATAGAGTCCCCTCATATTCGTTTTCATTGGCAAACGAGAGTTTCCATTTGGTGTGTTCATCACTAATTTTGAGAAAATCTATTTTTTTTCTATTTAGTTCTTCAGTAAAATACACTTAATTTTAGGGTTGTATATCTAATTTCAAAATCTTCTTGGGGTGACCTTATGCAAACCAAGTTTGAGCCCGATTGGTAAAACGGCTTAGGTTATAGTTCGAGAAATAGACAAACGGAATTGCAAAACCCAAATTTTTTTGTTTCGTTTGGTCATGAAACGTCGATATATTTTCATCAAAATCTCGAATAATATTTTTTACGATAGTAATTTCTCTCTCTGATGGGTCAAGAGAAATTAAAAAGTGGATTTTACAATAATTCTGTTTGCCCCCATGGCTGTCTGTCTGTTATTGAACACAGATCTGAAACTGTTTGATGGATTTGATTCAAACTTTATATTTTAATTTTATCAGGCAGTACTTGAAGAAGTTTTTTATTTTGACTCTAGTGCTCAAATTAAGTGTAGTTTACTACTGAATAATTCTTATAATTAAATAAATTTTCGAAGATGATTCTAACGTTTTTGTAAAAGTTAGGAATCCAGTGAACGCGAGAAAAGGTCCGTGTTTTTTTATTGCATTTTTATAGTATCACTTATTTTGATCAAAATAAATCAAATATTGCTTTTGTACAAACATATATTTTAACTTTCTTCACATGGTGATATCAACAATGGTTGAATATCTGTCATGAGCATAGACATTATCTAACAAACTTTATAAATGAAGAGGAAAAGTTTCCATTAAATTTAAGGAAACATTTTACAAATATTAAACAAAGGTTAAGGTCATCCTATAAAGAAAATTAAACTCATGTTTGTTTAAAAGTAGTGTTTGATTTATTTTGACTAAAAAAATGTTATACAAACTGCATAAACACTTTCTTTTTCTCGTGTTCCCTACATCCCCACCTTAAAATTGATATCTAAAGAGATTTTGAGCGCCCATATAACTGTATACTTGGTTTAGAGGTAACAATTCGTTGAAGGCTAATTTACTTACGAGAGGTTTTAGAAAATTCAAAATATTTTGAAACTGCCTCTAACTCTTTTGTTTAAAATTTATATATGAGTGTTTACGTTGAGACAAAACGAAATAAACACGTATACTGGTGGGGGTTTTTTGGGGGCGGGGTGGGTGATTTGATCCCGAGTAGTTTAGTGATATTTGATTATAAATTTGAATATTTTAAAAAATGACTGGTGATTTAACCCAAATGCATGGACCTATTTGCCAAGGTTTTTACATTAAATATAATATTATATTTGTTTTAACATAAAAATTCGTTTTATAGTAGTTTATCGATTATTATTTTAGATTTATTTCTTAAATGGTTAAAATGGATGTGTTCAATATTAGTATTGGTGGACTATTTTACCTTATCAACAAAAATGTATTGTTTTTTTTAATCTACTAATTTAGGGGTAGTTTACTTACGACATATTATAGAAAAAATTGCAATTGACTTTGAGATTAAAATGGGTATATAAAAATAGTTCTTCGTGATAAATAAGAAGACGTTTTTATTTTCACAAATTACAAATAATTTTAGGAGAGTATAAGAGTAACTTATTTTTTTAAATCTGAAATGTAATAATATTATTTGAACAATTTGACTTATAATGAATATAGAATACATCGTTTTTATTGTGATTAACAAGATGATGTGTTTGTTTTTATGAGGAAAACTTAATTAAGGGTAGTTTACTGACAATCTATTTTTGACTGGATAGAACTATCTCAAGAAAGGGATATGGTGTAGAAAGGTGGACTGGATAGAACTATTTCAAGATATTTATTGGTTGTAATGAGGTGGATTGGATATAACTATCTCAATATAGATATAGATTGTAATGAGGTGGACTGAATATAACTATCTCGAGACATAGATAGGGTAAAATGAGGTGGACTGGATAGAACTATCTCAAGATTGAGATAGTGTATAGTGAGGTGGACTGGATAGAACTATCTCAAGATTGAGATAGTGTATAGTGAGGTGGACTGGATAAAATCTGCTCAAGATAGGGATAAGTGGCATACTTTTGTAAGTGCATAAATAAGCTTTCGAGTTTCTAATACCCTGGAGTAAGTAAGTAAAGTGATAGCATTCAGTCGAGACTTCCATCAGGCTAGCACTGAAGATCTGACGCGCTACTCTCGCACTAGACTAGACTGTAGATTATGGGGAGATCTAGGTTAAAATCTCAGTCCTTTGTACTGAGGCTGGCTTATATAAAATTGTTTTCCCCTCTCTTTCCACGCAAATGCGGGTTAGATTCCTCTAAATATAGCCTTCCTAATCCCTAAAAACATTAGTGTAATAATTAATACATAATAGTATAACCTTAACCATGTACTAAGACGCGATGCTTAAAAAAAAAGCTTTGAAGATACAGACGAACATATGGGTTGAAAGTTAGAAAATAATAATTTTCCTTGCTTCAGCCTTAACTATCCCTATCACACAAAATTCCCTGAAATTCCCAGGGTTTTTCCCCCTATCTTCCAGGTGCATATAATTATAAACCCTGTTCTTAAAATTATGAACTAACTTTACCTATCCATACCGCACATATATCTACACTAATATTATAAAGAGGAAAGATTTAATTTTTTGTTTTTTTGTTTGTAATGGATAAACTCAAAAACTACTGGACCGATTTTAAATATTCTTTCACCAATATAAAGCTAAATAATCAGCGAGTAACGTAGGGTATATTTTATTTTGAAAATTTAATTTATTCCTCATAAATATGTCGATAGTCACTCATATTTTATGGTAGTGTCTATGATGATTCTTCAATGTGTGTTGAAAATAATAATATGGGGAGGGGGGCGAAGGGGGAAGGGTCTAGTTGGCTATAAAAGAGCGACGATGCCATCCTGTTAGTAACGGGATGAACTCTCTGACCTCAGATAAGTCATTCACAAAATAAATAAAAAACACTTGAGAGGAGCTCTTCGGGATTTTCCACGTCTACGTGTGGAACCGGATTTTCAACGTCTGCTAAAATGTCGACTGGCAAACAAAATAAAATATATCTTCAAGGTTGAATCTTTTGTGGCAGAATTTCAAGGTTCAATATACATAGTATATATTTATATTACTTTTACAGCTTAAGTTAAAATAATATGATTTTAGATATGTTTGAACAATTTTAAGAAATACTACTTACAAACAAATTTGAATGGGCACATTTAAAAGTCGTTTAGGTACTCTCACGTGTCTATATTATTTTATTTTATTTACCACATACACTACCCGTTCTGGCTTTATGCATATATTTTTTCACTACGTATTACTACCCGTTCATGTCATACGCATATATGGTTATTACTGTATTGGTAAACTTCCCCATTGTGTAGTGGTCAATTTACCTGGCTACAAGCCTAGATGTCACGTGTTCGATACCCTGTTGATACCAAGGGTATTTTTCCCAACAGTGGAATTGCCCCTACGGTTACTAAGGTTTGGTTAACTAGACTTAAGTTAGATTAAAGTATTCTCAATGATTCCACACCCTCATCTCATTTATCACGTAACTTTCAAAGTTCTTTTACATGCCATGATAGACATTGGACCAACTGCTTTACTTCCCCTTCCTAAGGAAGTTATGCTACGGATTTCTATATCTCAAGAAAAATCTGTCAATCTCAGCTGGGTTTGAACCCACTAACATCGGGTTATGAGGCGTGCACTTTACCTCAAGGCCACTGAGATCGACTGTTGGTTTTATTTTAAGAAAATAAATTACAGAAATATGTAATTATATAAGAGAGAACCGCTAGGTGAAAATTATACTCAATACTAAAAACTATGTTTTTCGACATTTCAGAATTTAATAAAATATAACTGATATTTTGTTTGATAAACAAGTTCAGAATTTTTTTTTTTAGATTATTAGCAGAAGGTTCTTTATGGCAAATATTGACTGAAAGTGTTATTAGAAGCGTTTTACAACAATTTTTATTGATAATATACCATTAATAAACACAAAATAATTATTTCCGAATAGGTTACCACAGTTATTTTCAACAAATGTTTAGGATAACTTTATTTTAGCTGTCATTTACCTACACTCCTTCCATTGGTGGGATATTTATATATTAACTATCCAAATCAAGGTCAACGAATATGATACTAAAGAGAAATACTGGAAAATATGTATAGAATATTAAATAAATTGATAAATTGCTAAAATGTTGGTTTGAATTTTACAGTCAAAAACATAAAAAATAAATTTGGATAGAAAAGGTTTTAAATCCAGATTAATTTTTAAAAAAAACTCTAAGAGTAAAAATAAACAGAGGTCACCCAGATATTTTTAAAAAAAACTATGTATATTGGAAAATGTGGGTATTTATCGTTATTTTAAGTCAGCTCCGTGGTTGAGGCAACGTTCTTCAATTTGACTCTAGGCAACACGAAAAGATAAAAAAAAGTTTGAAAGCTCAGAGAAGCGATACTTAAGTTACGTAACTTTACCAAACACAAATTACTATTTCTTACAGGAATGGCTTATACTTGTCACGGAAATCGTGATGCCAAACTATTTGACGAATATAACAAAATTGCATAAGGAATTATATAACTCTACTTGAAAATCCGGTAGCATTATTTCAGCTAGAGGCAATAACGATTATATTATATCTACGGACTTCCTGAATCAGTTCAATCAATAAGATAAAGGTTTATGTTTATTACAAATTATTAATCCAACCCAGAGCCATGCGTTTAAGGTGGTTAAGGAGGGTGGGTTAAGAGCGGTAGTTTTGTAGTTTTTACACACAAAAAAGTTTTAGTGTAAAAACTGCAAATTTACCAGTGTTTACATCAACCCCCCACCCCCTTTTTTTTTGTCAAAATAAGTCTAATATCTTTCGGTAGAAACATAAGAGTTTAATTTTCTTCGCATGGTGATATAAACATTTCTTGATAATTTGTCAAGGGTGTCCTGTAATTTCATGAAATTGTTATATGAAGAGTGCATTGCGATTACTAAGAGGATAAGTTAAGTTTTCCTTGGAAAACAAACAAGAGCTGTTTACTGAAAGCCTATATTTGATTATTTTGTTTCAGGCTAACTTTATGAGATTGTGCGATTGTGCTTTGTACGATTGTGTAGTTCTATTTATTAACCATTTCGAATCAAAAGTTCAACATGCACAAGAAAAGAAAGTTTTGCTACTTCACTAAATATTTAGGCTAGTGAGACTTTTTGAAACGTGTGTGGATCAAAAGGTGGGGTTAGGCCATGTTAACATGTGGCTAAATGTTGTAGACGAATGTCTGAAAAAGAGAAACACTAAAAGTTGTAAGAATAAAAGAGCATGTATGGCTCGGAGTATGGATCTTGATGAAGCGAAGGTAGAATGCAAGTATAGTAAGGGGGCGGCCAGACTGAGCGCGCGAGCGAGTGAGCGAGCGCGCGAGCGACTAAAATATAAAATAGAACACATGGATTCTAATGGGAGGTGGCCACACTGGAGCGAGCGAGCGAGCGAGCGACTGAGCGCGCGCGCTTGAAAGATAGAACTGTTTCTATTTTTCAAGCGCGCGCGCTCGACCCGGTACAGTCTAGTTTACAGGCGCTAGGCAATATTATTGTATGTTGGTTCATTGAGTGCTGGGAAACTTCTCATTTTGACATGATATTTGACTTTTTTCTATCAGAGATAGATTTAACACACTTGCTATTAATGGCCTAATTTAATTGGTAAGACCATAAATATATGTAAGCCCGATATGTTACAATACTTCAATATTATAATCAAAGTAGGCCTTTACAAATAATAATCACCATTAGTTTGGAGAGTATGAAAAAACCACAACAATAAATAAGTTTTAAGAATCACCTTCAGTTCACTGAGCCTTCGAACCTTTATCTACCAGTCAAAAGCTATGGAGTGCAACGCACCATTCCGCCACTGGTGCGGCTAATCTGATTTTAAAACACTTCAGTACATTAAAAAAAATTGTTGTAAGAATTTTTGAGTAGCAGAGATGTACCAAGTGTCTTTGACAGATACATCTTCTCTAATGAACTAGGGTCTGCTAATTACGCGCTCGCTCGCTCGCCAGTGTGGCCACCCAGTCGCTTGCGCGCTCGCTCGCTCGCTTGTCAGTCTGGCCGAACCCTAAGGGCGGGGAAAGTGAAGATGGCTTGTACGAAGTTGTTTTTTGAGATAAAGCATTGTTTATTGCCTACCCCATAAGGAAAGGGCGTGATTAGGTATGTATATATTATTATAAAAGTAACTACTCTCGCAACCAGTGTTTGGTTTCATTAACATCGACGCTATAATAATAATTATTATTATTAGCACCGCGTCTTACTACCCGTTCGGGCTATACGCACTTACGCTAATGTGTATTGGTAGGGTGATTGTGAGATGAAATGGAGGACCTACAGTTTAACGTGGAATCCGAACCACGGTGGAGGCCTGGCATTCCCCACATTCCCAAGATGTATTGTCAGAGGTGAAGGAAGGGTTTGGTAATCAGAGTAATCTATGCCGGGACCGAGGATTGAACCCCGGCTACCAGCACAGAAGTCTGACACCTTACCCCTAGACCGCCAGGTCACCCCAGTATAGTAAGGATGGAGAAAGTGAGGATGGCTTAAGTACAACGTTGTTTTTTGAGATATAAGCATAGTTTATTGCCTACCCCATAAGGGAAGGGCGTGGTTATGTATGTATGTATTATTATAAAAGTAACTACTCCCGCAACCAGTGTTTGGTTTCATTAACATCGACGTTATAATTAAGTTACACCTCAAATTAAAATACATTATTCATAGAATGTGAAAGTAAAATTTCACGGACCAACTTTTGACCAGGTGCAAGCAACATACAACGCGCATTAAAAGATTGTTTTTCTTCCAAGCAATTTATTTTCAAGGACATCCCCTTATGATTTCGTATTCAAACCATGTGTAGTCTTTAGTGAGATTCTTTGCTAGTTCTCTTTTACATACAGCTTCATGAAATAAATATTACATCATAAATTCAAGTGTGAGTTGAATAAACAAAACGAAAAGTCAAGTCGAAAGCTAGATAAAAAGACATAAAAGGTTACTTTTGCATCCTTAAGGAATGGAAGTGTTGGCCACATAAGATTAGTGGGCCTTCTTTTTTTGAACCAGTGTTCAGGTATTCAATGGAAGCCCCTTATGAATAATTATCAATCTGTTTTTCAGGTGAACATATTTGCATTCGAGTAAACAAGTAATTAAACAAAGGAAAACACTAAAACACAAAGTAGTCAAATGTACATGGAATGGATTAACTTTTAGTGACACTTAAAATCTACCATAATCAACTTGTGGGTGTTTAATATTAGCCTCGCAATATGTATATATAAAATACACTCTAATTATTCATGTTTTGAACAGTACTGCCTCGTTTTTGGCACCCACGAGCCGTCCAAAAAAGTTCAAAAAGAGATTATTATTTACACATATTGTATCAAATATATAGTGTTTTTTTTTGTTTCCACATATTACTAACCTTCGTACTATCCATATACTCACACTAATAATTTATTAATGAGCAAGGTAGTATTTTAGCGAAAAGGTACCCACATTTGTGTGAGGGTAAAGAGGAAAACAAATTAAGAAGGCCAATTCTCAGAACACCAGGACTGGAGTCGAATCCCTTCACTTGAAAAGCAGATCATATGAGGTTGGCCTCTTAGTCCACGTGACCACTGATTTGGTTGATATATATAGTCGACCCGTTGGTAAAAGAACCTTTTTTTTACAGTTTGAAAGTCACTTGATCTACTCCTACGCCATATAGGACTTTGCCTTTAACTATTATTATACCGTGTGAATACATAAAGTCGAGTTCCTTTGCATGTGTATGTGTATAAATAGTCAAAGGCAAGTATATGTGTGTGTATGTTTGTGTGTACATTCCTTTAACTGTTTATTTTAACATTTGATCATCGCCTCGTATTAAAGCTGATTATATCATTCTACAAGCAATTGCTTTATTCTTAGTTACAAAAACAAATTCACGTACTAATTGTTTTTTAAAAACGAACTCAAATAAATAAATTTACAAAAAACAAAATAATACAATCATTGAGCTTACTTAGGTGGGTTTTTTTTAAATCACTGCTCCCCTACATTTAAAAACAAAATCCTTAACAGCCAAACCAAACTAACCAACCAAACAAATAAACAATCGTTGGAACCTACTCAAGAGGAAACATCCTTTTCTTTCAGGTAATTGTTTTTCATATTAAGTAAATCTTCAAACGTGACCACTCTAGTCGGACAATTGAACCGCATCGATGATCAGGACCTGTCTTCCCAAAGACACAGATCCTGATTCTGATCCACTCATCCTTGAAATGACGTGGCGTCCTTTATTTTTTCTGATGAAAGAGATAGTGTTCAGTGCTTGCCAGGTTACTAAACAAATATATGTATATGCCTAGTGGCAGATATTTTCATTATCAATGCATATTTATTTATATACACCAAATAAAATTATTTGTAGATTAATTTTTTTTTAAATTTTAAAACCTTTTACAAGATAATATTCTCTCTATAAATGCTTATTACTCTGTTATTATGACTATTTGCAACATAAATTACCTAATTAAATCTAAACTGTTGGGCACATAGAATAAACGTAAAGCTCGTCTACTCTGACTTTGTCTTAATGGGAAGCTAGGGTTCTAATCCCAGTCAGGTGTGCTGATAGTCTTTTACTTTCTCAATTATATCCCACTATTCCTCCACGCCATTTCGGATTATATTCTATCTAAATTATACTTTCTTCATCCCTACTTCATCAGAGTAATTAAATATGTATAGCACTAACGGGTAATAAGGTGTGTAAAAATAAATATATATAACATAGGAAAGTCTAGTTTAATATCAAGTAGGCACCCCTTGAGAAAAATGTGTGTGTTAGTAACAGAAATTACTGTATCTAATAAATATGCTTTACACTGAACCATAGATAAATTACTACCCATAATTCAATCTCAAACAAATAATATATAGTGAATATTTTAACTGTGTAATAATTGAAATAAATACCTTAAAAAAATGAACATAACTTAGGGAAATGCAGTTAACCGAAAGGGTTTATCTTCTAATTTTACGGTGGAAGTGTAGGGGACGCGAGTTAAGCGTGGTACTGTTGCAGTTTTTATATCAAAACATTTGTTTGGTCAAGATAAATCAAATAGTTCTTCAGTAGAAAGATAGTTTGATTTTTTTTCACATGGTAATATTTACAGTTTTTGAATATCTATCAATGATGTCCTGAAATTTAATGTCAACTTTTTTCTTCATTTTAAAAGTTTGTCATCTAATGCCGATAGGCCATGACAGATATTCAACAACTCTATGTTTCTACTGGAACAATTTTTTTTGCTAAAAAAAATTGTTATAAAACTGCAAAAATACCACTCTTGCTCGCGTTCCTTAAACTCTCAACTTAACGCCAATGGTGTAATCATCTGACAAATTAAAACCA
Organism: Timema douglasi; assembly: GCA_901482245.1. Lineage (NCBI taxonomy): Eukaryota > Metazoa > Arthropoda > Insecta > Phasmatodea > Timematidae > Timema > Timema douglasi. The sequence goes on from CABEEJ010001206.1 coordinate 96,668, forward strand.
GAGCAACATACAAAAAATAAGTTAAATTTGCCCATACATTTGTTATCGAGCAAGTATACTTCCATTTTGAAGGTGTTTTTCAAGCCATTGAATTACGGAACGGGTATAAAAACCGTCAACCATAGTCGTGAGGTGGAGTGTTGCGAGGGAAAAAACAGCTTGTTAAAACTGCAGGCCTACCTGTAATGTGTCCTCCCTCCCTCCTCCCCTCCAATCTAGTTTCCCTTTGACCACTTTTTTATAAATACTTCACAAATGAATGTAAAGTTTATTCACGGTAGGAGTTTACCTCTGAAAGGCCTTTTTCCCTACCAGAAATCTATATAGTAGGATATTGGTAGGAAAAAAGACCTTTCAGAGGTAAACTCCTACCGTGAATGAAGTATATGTTTGGTGTGTACATCATTAATAACAGGACCCGTGGTGTAGAGGTCAATGCACCTGGCTACGAGCTTAGGAGTCCCGGGTTTGATTATCGACTGGTACCATGGATCATTTTCTCAAAAGGTGAACTATCCCAACGGTAACCAGGGTTTGGTTGATTAGGCTTACGTTTGGTTCAAGTGTTTCCATTGGTTCCACACCCTCATACTATCACCATCATCTCATCGGGACATGGAAAGAGTCTCCACGGAGTGGAGGTTCTATTAGTACATTCAGGCATCTCCTGGGTAACGGTACATTAGTACCGACTAATATTTCCACGAACTGGGCTACGCATAATGTAGCCAAGACACTTAATATTATATTACCTGCCCAATGAGTGTTATAAATAAGTGATCAGGCCAATTTACAGATCTCAATGGTGTGTTGTGGAGTGTTGCCAGAGTAAGCAGAGCTTGTTAAACTGTTTCTCTGATATGTTCTTACCCACTGGGCCCCAATTTGACCAATACTATATAGAATCTGTACTACATACCTCCCATCGGAATGTATGTCCGTTTATATGTGACCAATGAATGTGCTACTTGGTTAGAAGAAAAATTCTCCAGGTATAGTTTAAACAAATTCTGCTTAGCATGGCGACATTCCACGACACGCCATTGGTGTCTACACAATTCATTGTACACTTTTCTGCATTCCATACTCTTGATAGTCGATTTTAAGATTAGTATCGCAATATCTGTTTATTTATTAGCAACTAATTTGATTGGCAGTTCAGTTCGTGACTTGGTCGGCCTTCACAGTAATTTGTTGTTGAGTATCAAGATTTAATAGATAAAACATTTAATGATTTTTATTTTGCCAGTGTGTTTACTATTTCTGTCCACATACATAACTTATATCTTGTCACACAAACATCTATCCATCATTATTATTATTAGCTCCGCGTCATACTACCCGTTCGGGTTATACGCACTTACGCTAATGTGTAATGGTAGGGTGATTGTGAGATGAAATGGAGGACCTACAGTTTAACGTGGAATCCGAACCACGGTGGAGGCCTGGCATTCCCCACATTCACAAGATGTCCTGTCAGAGGTGAAGGAAGGGTTTGGTAATCAGATAAAGCTGTGCCGGGACCAAGGATTGAACCCCGGCCGCCAGCACTGAAGTCTGACACCTTACGCCTAGAACGCCATGTCACCCATCTATCTATCTTTCTTTCAACCAGGATTTCTGGAGTTCAAACCAACCTGTGTTCATAATTTATTTAATTTTAATTAAAATTTATTCGCGGTGTTGTGTCAAAGATTTCAAATAAAAAAATTGTTTAAGTGGAAGCCACCTTTCTAGAAAAACCACAATTTATTTAGACAGCAGTTTTCAATTTCTACATGAACAATTTTTTTTAACGTTTACTTTGAGGACTAACTATCAACAAAATTACAAACTAAAATAATATAGCCGCAATATATAATTTATGTTAATCTCTGAATGTATGGACGATACTAAGACAGGGTTCCTACTACAGTAAAAAAAAGTATTAGACTGTAGATTTGCATAAAAATCCCTAAATGTCTGAGCTAACACACTGGGTTTTATTACAAAGCCTGGTATTCGGATCACAAGAAAATTGACTTAACAAATTTTTCCACCAGGGTACGACTTTTTCTATATTAAATACAAGTATTACGTAAGCAACTTAAGGAGGAGAGGGGATTCGAGCTCTTATTATTTTTGCTGACAAAGAGATGGGGGATGGGGTGTTAGAACAACGCTTATCTAAGACAGAGAAAAACGAGCAAAATTGAGGGAGGGCGCATCGCAAGCCGCTTGGACTTCCGGGCAGCAATGAAGATGCTGATTAGCTAACGAGGAAGAAGTGGAGAAGCGTATATAAGTATAAGTCATTCACAAGCTAAGCTAAGTTTACCTGGATGATAGCTCGAAATGTTACTAAAAGTAATCCCTAATATATCACTACGCCAACACCTGACATCTATCACTTTGGATGACTGTAATGAAAACAGATGGTAATATATTAATGTGATAGCTAACCACAGTAATTTAGGCCAATATTATTTATATATTTATTTGAGGTCGGACACAAAGTTTATTTATAGTTTTATTCCCCTTAAAAATATTAACACCACTTTCACAAAAACTTCTAACAAACATAGCTTCAAAATGGCGACTGACGAATCTAAACCATATGATTGAACATAACGGTAAACAATTTTTTTACAATGAAACAGACACGCAGTTGATGAAAATATTTAATTCAGTTAAATATTTCAAAATACGATAAAATAATCATAAAATCATTTATTTTATGTAAAAAAATGATAACAATTTTGTCTTTTCCAAGTAAAAACGATGCCTGTATTAAAAGGTATTGATGTATGCACTATATTAAACATTTTCAATAACGTTCCAAAACGAAAAATAAGTACTTTTAATTATGTTTAAAATATTGTTTCGAGTTGGATAGAAAGAAATTATTTAAAAAAATGAAATAGTATGAGAAAACATAAGTTTACGTTATTTTAAATGTAGTATATAACGGGTAATTAAAGATCTTTACTTTTATAACAAAACTGCTTTTTTTTTACAAGTGTTGGCAACCCAAAACCTAAACATATGATTTTCGAACTGTCATACAGGTAAAAAAAACTATCGTGAACGGAATATAAGCCAAAGCTTGAGTGACCTAGCCTCCCAAATAGAAACATAATAATTGAAAGTTTTGAGACGGATTTAAGGACCTTGGTCATCGAATTAAGTAGAGTTTAAGGTGTTTTTTTTATAAATATAATATTCATGTATTAACTTATAACACTTTTTTTAACTTCAATTGAAAGTGAATTAAAATTTTAAACTTGTATAATGTTATAACTTGTTTCAATTTCATCTTACCGGTTTCTTGGAAACGTGCTCATGTTAATTGGACGCTATTGCGATATTAGATCACCTGAACCGGTGGTCACGGTGTATAAGGCACCAGGGTCGCAGTAAACTGGATTGACGGTGACTAGGAGATTGAAGTTCAACTTACGGCAGGGTGTATTTGGGAGAGTGAGAAAGGGTTACATATGTTATTTATCACTTTAGTTTACCCCTCCTCTCTCCACGCTAATGCTGGTTTAATTTCACTAAATTACCTTTATTATATATATACCTTTGACAAAGCCGTTAATAACCATAGTGTCAAACATATTAATAAAAACCATCAACCTATTTAAATAGAGTGAAGCAAAGATAATAGAAAAAGTGGTAATTTTACCAAAGAGGAAATATACCCACATTGGTGTGCCCGCGGGCTAAGGCGTCACACTCATTCTGGTTTACCGGTGATGGCAAGCTCTGAGCTCTAATCCCGACTTGATATACTGAGGGTATTTTACCTTGATATATTTCATCCTCTCTCCATGTAAACGCAGGTATATTTCTTCCCAAAATCTATATTCTTCCTCCTTACCCCATTAGTTTAAGTGGCTGGAGAGTCTGTCAGATGAGAGTAAGGAACCAAATATTTAACTGCTTATTTTCATAACTAATGGCTGTTTTATTTTTATTGGTCTATTTTTTAGGTTTGGTTTCAAAAAATGTATTCGGCTAAAAAAAATTAAACTTTTAGCAAATATATTTGTTATATATTTTTTTATCACCTCGTACCAATATTTGCGTGGAAGGAGAGTTGGAACTAATTTAGGAAAAATCAACTTCGGTAAACTCAACTGGAATTTTGAATCCCAATCTCCAGCACGAAAGTGACGTCATTGACCGTTCGACCACTAAAGTGGTTTTTTATCAAACAATTTAAATAACGTGTTGGAATTTTTTTCAAAAGTATATATTATTTTCTGAGTATAACCTTATAAATTTAGATACCGCCATCATTGACAGACAGCTGCATAGCGCATAGATTGATGTGTGAATACGATAAATAAGATTTACTAACATTGTGTGTTGTCGCATAAATCTCAAGTTGGTTAGACAATAAAAGTCACCCCCATTGTGATACATTTTGAATTCTTCGGAATATATAATACATGGATCCAAGTCACTGTAAAGAGTTTAGTAAAGAGGGTGATTGCATAATACTCTGTTTTACAATATATTTTTCTTTATTTGAATACAGCAGCTGTGGTTGTATTCATAAAAAAAGTATATCGTCAATAGGTATTTAGGATGTATTGTTGATTGTTCCATTGTTAACAGACTTAAAAAAAACTCTTACACCTTCCATTGTTGGAATAATACATTGTTGTCACCCAAACGCGACACTAATAGATTGATTATACCTTTTCCACGTAACGTAGGTCTACTTGTGGCTGACAAGTAATAATAATGTAAGGTGTATTGAGCCATTATTTATGCCTACGTAGGATACCAAGGTCGTTCACTCGCTCCTTTCTGTATTGTTATCATGGTTTGTTTTTCACGTATTTGGAATGGTGGACCTAGTTCTAAACTGATTCATTAAGGTAGACGTAAACCACACACCGTTTTAGAAACCAAAGTGGCACGACAGACTTTGTAACTATAGGCGTGTTTATTTGAAAGAAGGAACCTTATCTGACAGCTAGAAAAGCTACTTGATATACTCTCACGTATTCATACGTCAATTCTTGTTGTCACATATATATACACACAAATATACATACATATGTACATATATATATATATATATACAAATATATATATATATATATATATATAATCAAAAGACAACACTACTACCCGTTCGGGTCATACGCTTATCCACTAATTAGAGATGAGCAAGATTATATTGAGAAGAAGTGTACCTACATTTGCGCATGGAGAGAAAGAGAGGGAGAGAGGATAACAATTTTGGAAAACCAACCTCAGCACACCCGGCCGAGATTCAAACCTGGATCATCCAGTCATCGGCAGTCTAGTCTAACATGAGAGTGATGCCTTAGACCATGCAGCCACCGAATCAGATAACAAATTTGTTAAATATGTTCTATGCCCACCATATTATCGCAATGATTATTATAAATGTAGTTATCACACACCCACGACAAGTAGTGATCGGTGAACGCTTAGAACTGAAACAACATTTCTTGATAATGTGCCGCTACGAATGCTTAATGACTCTAGGGCGTGGTTATTAAAACAAATCATTGTCTCAGTAGAAGCTCTATATAATATCAGACCCCCTCCTGGTAGGACGGCGCCAAGGTCGTTACGTCACGGACAAACAATGTTATTTGAGCAAGGCTGCGACACAAACCTAAAGTATCGGGCACGTCGGACAACCTCCACACCGCCTTCTTTCACTGGACAATCTTGCGGGACAAGACGTATAAGGTAACGTGCCCCGACCACGGGCTGGACCAAAAATATAGTCAGCCAAACCTTTATTAACACTTCTAAAGACAATCCGTAAAGGGGAAACAAAAGAACGGCAGGCCCCAATATTCCACTCTGCTGTATGCTTAGAGGTGAATATATATGTGGGGGGGGGATGTCTAGTTTTTGTTGGAAGAACAGTTTAGGAAATTCAAACTTTTTTTTTTTCGGTCAACGTTGATAACATTGAACTGTAACTAATTATTTGTGTAATCTTATAAGTAATTATGATATCTATCAAAAGTGACATCCGCCGAGAGTATAATAGTGCACGTCTGGGATATATCACTCGTAGCCAAGTGGGGTAAAGATTATCAAATACTAATGTACCGTTGCCAAGGGGACGCCCGAAAGTACTAATCTTACATCCTTCCCGTGGAGACTTTCCATGTTATCATACGAGACGATGGTGATGGTGAGTACAAGGGTGTGGAACCAGGGAAGACACTTTAACCTAACTTAAGACTAATTAACCAGGCCCTGGTGACCGTTGGGGTGATTCCCCTTTTGGGAAAAATACCCACGGTACCTACCATCCAGTAATAGAAACCAGCGGCTCCTAGACTCGTAGCAAGAAGAACCGACCATTTCACCACAGGGCCGATTGCATGACATGACTTGGTCTATGAATATAATAAAGTTGTTTTAGTAACTTTAATAGCTTCTTTATACTGTTATTCCTACTAAAATCAGAGTATACTTCTACTCCCTCCACGTGTGTACCGGGACTACTTCTGCTCCCTCCACGTGTGTACCGGGACTACTTCTGCTCCCTCCACGTGTGTACCGGGACTACTTCTCCCTCCACGTGTGTACCGAGGCTACTTCTGCTCCCTCCACGTGTATACCGGGGCTACTTCTGCTCCCTCCACGTGTGTACCGGGGCTACTTATTCTCCCTCCACGTGTGTACCGGGGCTACTTCTGCTCCCTCCACGTGTGTACCGGGGCTACTTCTGCTCCCTCCACGTGTGTACCGGGGCTACTTCTGCTCCCTCCACGTGTATACCGGGGCTACTTCTTCTCCCTCCACGTGTGTACCGGGGCTACTTCTTCTCCCTCCACGTGTGTACCGGGGCTACTTCTTCTCCCTCCACGTGTGTACCGGGGCTACTTCTTCTCCCTCCACGTGTGTACCGGGGCTACTTCTTCTCCCTCCACGTGTGTACCGGGGCTACTTCTTCTACCTCCACGTGTGTACCGGGGCTACTTCTACCTCCACGTGTGTACCGGGGCTAACCCACAGTCGAGTGTCCATAGGTAGGGCCTTTTGAAAATATCAACATATTTTGTACGGTCATAAATGATAACATTTTAATAATTTATTAGTTTAATTTCTTTTAGGTATTATTGTTTTTATAAAGTGACAGCTGTAAATCACAATGCCTGACGTAGATGCACCTAGAAATATATTTAGTAGATTTTATAGCTGTCATATAAGGACTTTACTATGAAAATCTTACTTTAAGGGTGAGGTAATAATTGTAAAAGTATGAGAAACCGTTAAGATTCTTTGAGTATGGTAGAGAAGTCAAAGCTGACATAAGAGAAATGGCGCTGGAACCACCCTACTGAGAAGTGAGAGGTTGAGAAAACCACTTGGACAAAGTCAAAGGTAAAATCCCGCAAATCGTGCAGAGTGCATGAGTATCTTATTTAAAGAAAGCATGGTTTAACGTAATCATCCACAATCCATAGTTACATAATATGCAGAAGAAACAATAGACATTGATGTCAGAGGGACCAGGAAATTATAAGCCATGGAAATTAAGTTTTTGGGGAGCTTGTTATGTGTTAAAAAGATAAACAGGATTAGGAATGAAGTTATCCGGGCAATAGTTGGGTTGTAGGGAATACATGTGAGAGTAGAGGAAGAAAGGTTCAGATAGTATGGCTATGACGCCCAATTTCATCGCTGAGGGAATTGAAGGTCATACGGAGAAAATATTTATCTTCACTCTCTCTTGGTTAACTATTTCCAAATCTCATTGCTTTCATCAATGTTGGGTGGGGGTGTATTAGGGTAAGAATAAGCTACTGGCAGCCTCGACTAGCCAGTGTAGGCTTTTGGAAACCTCGTCACCTGAGAATAAAAATGTTCTAAGTCTAATTTTTCACTCTTTTTTTTGTAAAAGAGCATTGAAGTTTTTGACCTTGTGTACAAACCCAATGTTACTATATGACAACTCGAGTTTGTATTATTTTTTTAAGTAATTATATAGTAGTCTCAATTTCACCTCAGGTGAATATAAATAAACGTTAACACCAAGTTTCTCAAATCTAGTAATTTTGGAGATAGTAGAACACTTGTATTATCGGGTGACGACTTGTCTTAGTTGAGGTAGGGTTGACCACACGAATACGAGAGAATGGCAACGCCGTTTCCCAATAGTAACCATGCAATTCCCTCAGAGATTATACACAGTGTAAATAAGATGGAAAAGGAAATAATCACAAGGAGAATGATGGAGATGAAGTATATAAGAAAAAGACCACAAGAATAAATAGATGAGGATGATCAGATAACAACAAGTGTACGAGTCAGAGGAGAAGATTGGAAACAAATATAGTAGGACAAATGGTGGAAGAGGAAGATGGAGTAATTTTTACCAAACTGACCTAGCCACAGGCTGGAAACAGTTGACGGTTATGATAATGAATATGATGATACACTAACAGTAATATATTACGAGTTTGAAATGTTGTCAGACCTACTTTCATGCATACACACGCCAAGGTGTATGGATGCCAGCTGCCGGTTTTGACATGTGTAAACGAGTATTTGGGAAAACTTAATATAATGTGCCGTAAAGTATAATATGGTCTTTATATGTTGACGGGTCTCTGAATTTAATATTGTGCTGTGTTTTGTTTTGACTAGTAAGTTGGGGTGGCATTCCCTTCGATAAAGCTCAAATAAAAAGTTTCCTAGCATAATATTCTTTTAGGCACAGTACCTTACTACCCGTTCGAGTTATTCATATATTTAGAATAATAATATATGGATGAGGAGGTTAGAATTTGGAGGAAATTTACATGCATTATTTAACCATGAAAATGGGATAGGAATAGGTGAAGTAGGGTGCACACAAATTTTAACCGCAGCTATGTGGAGTAAACGTGAGAAGTTATTAAAAAAAAACACCTCTTACCCACCTCTGTGGCGTAGTTAACTAACGCGCTGGTTTCGTGTTGAGCTAGGCTGCCGAGGATGGGGCTATCAAGGTTCGAATCTCGCTCTGGTGAACTGGGAGTAGTTTTTCCTAAATAGTTTTCCACTCTGCCTCCACGCAAATACGGGTTCACTTCCTCTATATTCAACCTTCATAATTTCTAATCCATTAGACCAATGGTTCTCAAACTTTATGCTTCACGTACCCCCTGGTAATATTTATATAACTGGTGTACCCTTAGTACAGATATAAATATTTTAGTATAATAATAGGTATACAATAAAATATATATTTTTATTTGTGTCTATTTACAGTTTACTTTACACAACTACATATATTAATAAACACTAAAAATGACATTATTGATTGCACAAATCTAACAAAATTTTCATGATCATACTGTGGGTAGTCAATGAGATGGGTACTACTTTTACAATAATTCCATTGCTTCATCATGTACCCCAAACATGTGTCCACGTACCCAACTTTGAAAATCACGGCTTAAAGTAATTAGTACTTAAGCGTATAGCCCGAATGGTTAGTAAGACACGGTGCTAAGAAAGTATTAAAAAAACACCCACAGTACAACCAACCAGGACTCTTAACACCAACTTCCCCGTCACTGGCAAACCATATTAGACAATCTTTATGCCGAGTCCACGTTCCCACTCATATGAGTAATATATTCGTAAAATTGAGACATGGGACTACTAGTTGGACATGGGAATCGAACCCGGGAAATTTGGTTTATCATGCCATTCCCTTGTCCACGTGTAATTTTTCACTTTACAGAATATGATACTTAGATTCAGCTACAACCATAACTAACACATATAATAACTTAGCTTTTTAATCCTTCACATGGGTAAGATACTAATTACCCTATGACCATAAATAGAGCATAGCTCTACATTAATTTTGCAAGAAGAAAAAATGTCAAACTATTATCACGTTGAGTTTTATATTTTAAAATATAAGTCGATAATAACCACAAAGTGACAGCCCGTACTTTATCGTCAAATACGTATGCATGTATGTGCAGCCAAGTGTGTCCATAAATGAGAGAATCTTTTGGATGTGTGTCCATACTGGGTTGGAGTTGGAAGATCGTTAAAAAACGATTAATCAAATCTACGATCTCAGTATAAAATACATCTCTAGATTATTTTCCGACCCTTGGAACCAGTATGATTGAGTGCCCAAAAACATAAAAAAAAGGTACACTCCATATATTTGATGATCATGCGTACAAAAAGAAAAGGACTCCTCAAACACACATTTTTTTCTAAATAGTGTGTGGATGTAGCTATGTATGGTTATATTTATTAAGGCCTTATTTGTTATTGTATTAAATTATTTACTTAAGGACGTTTAAGAAAAATTAACAACAATTTTTAAATATTACTTGTAGCTGTAATTAAATAAAAAAAGAGTAAAATGTTAAATATAAGATTACTTTGTGTACTATTAAAAAACTAAAATATGCCATGTGTCATTAAGTTTAAAAAAATATAAACACATCATAAATGTAATAAATATGTATACAAACAAATCTCTTGGATTTACCATAAAAAAATATTGGTTTGGATTGAATAAGCTTTAAAACTATCTTTAATATAGGATAAAACTTTATGTATTTGTAGTTATTAATATTATATAAACTTTCTAATTTCTAACTAATTATAGCGTAGAAAAATGCTTCTCTAACAAAATCAATGGAAATGATTATTGAAAAGTATGCCTACTTATTAATGTACATATAAATACATTATATAACTGATAGTATGCTGTTTACAAAACCTTATAATAATGTCAAGAGGATATAGGTTGATTATAAAAATAAATAATTGTTACTAGCGTACATATTATTGCAGATATTTGCACAAGCATTGTGAAACATAGGCGTTTGTATTGTCGTCTGTTAAATATTGAAGTGCTTTCTGATAAGGCATTCATTGCTTGAAGAAATTCTAAACAATTAAACCTAATTTCTTAATATGTATAATTTAATAACACAAAAAACCAATTAAATAACCTTAAAGGTGAGAATAATGCCGTTTTAGTGGATAAAAACATAAAGACTAAGTTTCCCAAATATCCTATTTCAAAGAGTCTGCGGGGATATTCTCACATTGAACAAAGCAACAGTTTGTGTATATTTTGACCCCAAGTTTGGTTACGTATCGTACATCTAGATTTACATAAAAACAGGCTCTTCACCGATACTTTACTTAAGAATATCTAGTCTCACTTACTTTATTCAACAGTTTTATTGATTTAGTCGGTAAAACTAGAAAATTCCAACTCTCATAATTTTGGAATTTCCTATGGTACACAATTTTAATTTTTTAACCTAATGAGAGAAATTAAATAAACCAAAGATGTAAGTTTTTATAACTATTTTATCATAGGTTATTATTTTTTAATACGATAGCACGCTGGATTACGTTTCTTTCAAACAAGAAATTTGCGCGTTGAAACTTTGCCACTTCGTGAGTCTGTGTGCTGTCGCCTATCGTGCAATGGAACTACTTCTGAATGGCATTATTAAAATCTTGTTTATATGGTTGAGGGAATTTACTGGGTTACTTCACAATAAACTTTAGTTTGATTTCAGTATCTTTACAGTTTTTATTTAAAAACAAAGACAATTCATAAATAGAGTGTTGCTTCAGTATATGAGTATACGTTTAGTTTAGTTTTATACGTACAGTAGTTATGACTATTGCGGCCCCGAAGAGCACGGGTACAAAACAGCGCTGGTATATAACAACACAACCTAGTACTCCCAAAATAGAGTAGGCACAAAACAGTGCAAATGTACAGCTGTACAGATCACGCAAGTGTTTCATGATCTTGTAGTGCCCTCCTTCTTCTCCAGAACAGCACAAGGAGGTCTGTGATTAACTGGATGGCAATTGTACAGATCTCGCGAGAAGTCTTAAGGTGCGGCAGAAAGGAGTGCAAGTATTTTTCAGTTTTTATAGAATATAAATTTGTTGGGCAAAAATTAATTAAATATTTCTCCAGTAGCAACATAGAGTTTAGTTTTATGCACGTGCTAATACCAACGGATCTTGAATATCTTTCAAGAGTATCCTAGAATGTTGTCAAAACTTCTTATCTTTATTTAAAATGTTTTGACAACATTCTAGAACACCCTTGACAGATATTCAAGATCCATTGGTATTAGCACGTGCATAAAACTAAACTCTATGTTGCTACTGGAGAAATATTTGATTTATTTTGCCCAAATAAATGTAATGCTATAAAAACTGTAAAATTACTCGTGCTCCCTTCTGCCGCACTTTAACGTGGCTTTGAAGTTACTGACATTGATCGTTTAGTGTAGGTTAGGTTAGGTTAGGTTAGGTTAGAGGAAAATCAGGTTTCAAAGGGTGAAGTTGGACAGCTGTTAATTCCAGTAGCCTACGCATTCCTGCCACCAAACAAAAGAAAAGTAACAGACACTCGACTGTTTATGGCAATTAAGAATTACGCTCTTACATACCCGTTTTCTTTTGTTCCCCGATCGTTTGCGCTGTTTTGTACCCAATTTTCGCTTGCGCTTTTATGTACCCGTGCTCTTCGGTAGTATATTCATTATAACGGTTTAATTTTTATATTGGCTATGAGAATAGTTTCATTTGAACGGACCCATTTTAAATGAAGGAAGTGTCTTGATCATGTTTCACTATATCCATGACAAATATTCAAGCACTGTTGAGACTAATATACATATAAAAATAAACTATGGCTATCTACCGAAACAGTATTTCATTTATTTGGACACATAGAATATTTTGCTACTAAACCTTCAAACAAAACAACCGACCTTAAATCGCAATCTCCTTCCTCTCCCCACCTTGAGTTAACTATGGACCCCGGCCAAGTTCGAATGGTTTCACTTATGTAAACGCAGACTGTTGTCTGGTCGTGAGTATTGATCTCAATTCGGAGAGGTATGACTGTCAATAATCGCGCAGTCTGAAGAATATTACTAAAGTTACTTTAAGGTGGGAGTGTAGGAAACGCGAGAAAATGGCAGTGTTTTTGCCAGTTTATATGTAAAAAAAAATGTTTTTAGCCAAAATAAAGTATTTCTCCAGTATAAACAGAGTATAATTTTCTTAAAATGATTACATTAGAAGTACTTTAATATCTTCCAAAAGTGTACTAAAATTTAATGACAACTTTTTATCTTCATTTAAAATTTTTCTCGACTAATGCCTTTAAGCTCATTATATTTATTCAAGAACTTTTGATATCATTATGTGAAGAAAATTTAACTCGGTTTCTAATGGAGAAATATATAGTTTATTTTGGCCAAAAAAAAAATTTCTACAAAAATTTTAATAAAATTATAGTATTAGACTCCAAGGTTTTTGTATAAAATATTTCAATATTATTTATTGACTATTTATATTTACTATTCTTCGGTACTTGAACTTGGCTGAAATTTATTCTTACTAACCTCACTTTTAACATTAATACGAGCACTCTTTTTATCAACTATTTCGGATACACGAGTTATTTTAATATACCTCCTCACTGTCCAACAATTATGGACATACCAACAAGAGCAAGCTTTTGCAAATTCTGGTGAAACTTCGGCCAAGGGCTCACGGAACCCTGGCTGGAGATCACTGATCTAGACCATGTTTCAAGGGATCGGAGGGCGGTTATTCGCCAGGAACTTCAATGGTGTGTATTGTAGCCTCGCCTACTGTATGGCGCTCTTTAAAGGCTTATTGTGAGTAGTTTAACCTCCGATATGCCTAAAGCAAGATTCAATCATACGGACCAAATACTCTCCTAATGAAAGCCCTAATTTTTAAGACTTTCGAATGTTGTTTTAACTTTTTGTTCAATCAACGTAAGCGTCAATCGGACTGACGGTATTAGGCTAATTTTGTTGCGAGCGTTACTTGTTGAAATATCGCGTTTTAGGTAGGTGAGGTGGTATATCAATTTAAATGAGTTTTGGGAGCTTATATAAAATATAAATTAAATACCTGTGAGATATAAAACAGAGTAATGTAGTTGTGAGCGAAGTTTGGGAGTCGGGTGCTGGAAGGATTTTATTTTTTATTTCTGTTGGCAAAGGTTTGAAACGTAACGTAATTTGGTGATAATTATTGTCTGCTTTTTGTTTCTTAGTATATATTTTTTGTTTTAGTTTGTTGACTTTCTCTTAAGATGATTTTTTGTTTGTTAGTTTCAACCTTCTCCGAAATTGCATGTACAATTATTGGTACCACCAAACGAGGTATTTCAGAAAACTATCCTCCTATAAGGTAAACAACCTCGCAAAATCTATATAAAACACAAATCGAAACCAGTTTCTCAATGCGGCATTCTGTTTGATCCGGGTTCACTCCAAGGTCATTGTCTTATACGACTTATCAGGATTATTTCCACGAGCGACACAACTTAGATCAATTTTTTATTCTATTTTGGGGCTGGTAACCATTGTTAAGTCCACAACTACATTATAATAGTGTGTTCATGTCAGGCCTATATACAAAAGGACTTAAGTTATGTTTTCAGGGCTATAGTCTTATCGAAGATCTATGAAATATATAACTATTTTAAGGTATTTATATTTCAAGATGTGAAGAGGTAACCTTTGGTAGATTTTATCAATACCTATAAAATAAAACAGATAATATAGTAAATAATTATAAACTTAGTCGGAAATAATATTTTTGAAACTGATAAAATGTCCTTCTTATGAAAATTGGACTGTGCATGCTGGTAAACCCGTTTGTTTCACCTTTATTATATGCTTTATATCCTATATTAGATGTATTAACTAATTATCTTGTCATTTTCAGGGCTACAAGGAGAAGGAAGTTGGCAAGGTGGTGCTTTATTCGACGACGATGGGCGTGGTCAGGAAGACGTACCAAGACTGCGTAAAGGTGAAGAAGATACTGAGGAACATGATGGTGAAATATGAGGAGAGGGACGTCTTCATGAGCAGGGAGGTCCAATCGGAGGTCAGGGACAGGATGAACTCTGACGTCATTCTTGTGCCACAGATGTTTGTGGAGGGACAGCACATAGGGGTGAGTGGTAGTGACGCGCTTTCAAATGGTTAATGGTTGATTAGGGGCGCATGATTGTTAAACTTATCATACGAGTTTAGGACGGTGATTACTCTCTCAAATGACTGTACTGGTCTCTTAGTAGCACATGATCCTAAAACATATAGTGCCAACCGAGCATAGGTGCATAATGCCTCATCTATCTGTAATAGATTTTTTATCACTTCGTATTACTACCCGAATGGATTATACGCTTATGTTTTAATTGCTCTACTGTGTTAGGAATGTGGAAGGTTGAATTGAGAGAAAGTTTACCTGTATTTGATTGAAGATGGAGAGGAAAATCATTTATGGAAAAGCACCCTCATTATACCCGAACGAGATTCAAACCCTTGTGTTCCCACCATCATCAGTTTAGTATATCGATAGTGACGCCCTAGACCATTCAGATAGCAAACAGGTGATTTTAAAAGATGATTAGGTATATAAAAACACCTGTATTCTTAATTAATCGTGGGAAAATACTTTATCAGTCAACTATTCTGGCTGATCGGAGCGAAACGTTTTCTAATCTGACTTTTAGCTGATAACAAAACACTCTCTTAACTGACTTTACTTCTTTACTTGTTTTAACGTAAACAATTACCTTTGTAAGGAAATACTGTGTCATTTTGTTAAGGTTTATTTTTTACCAAATAGTTTTAACTTTGTGTTAAGCACTAATTTTCCCACGATAAACATAGTTAATTATGTTTGAAAATTGGTGTTGAAAAAAATATGGCCCTAGCAAGTCAAACGCCCCAGGAACTATTTTAATGATGTTACATGAGCGCATAATTATACTACCAAAATGCCACATGGCTGACTCACTCACTGACATTAATGTTTACCCACTTCCAGATCAGCTATAAGCTTGAAATTTGACAAACTTATAGCTTCTAGCCTGTAACCAGCGAGAAAATTCAAAAAAAGATTTTAAAAAAAATCGAACGGGTGGAGCAACTTTTAAAGTCGGTGCGAACCTTTCTTTGAAGGTCTCTTGTGGCTAAACGTTAATACCTATCAAAAAATGGCTCTGTAATTACATTAGTTTACATCCACTTGCAAAGAAAACGCACTGGGGTTCTGGGCGCGTAGCCCTTAACGAGCAAAGCGAGTTATATTCACAAAACGAGAGTTCAAACATACAATATACTCCTTAATATAGCTTATAATAGGCAGGGATGTACGTAAATAAACTACACAGGACTATAGTTACTGTACAGTAAAAAAAAAAAAGAAGGCATATACACTCCATCTACCCTGAATTATATCATTCCGACCTTGATGGATTATACTATTACCTTTTCTTGTAAGCTTATATTTTTTATAGCCGTGTCTTATTACCCGTTTGAGTATACGCTTATGTAAAATTACGCTAATGATATTAAGGATGAGGAAATGTATATGAAGTGTATCCGCATTTGTGTGGAGTGAGAGTCGAAAACAATTGAGGTAAAACAATCCATAGTATACCCGACCGAGATTTGAACCTCGATATCCCGAATACCGAAACGGGTGATACGCTGTTGATATTTTTGTAGTGCGACTAATGCCAACTATTAATTGCAAGTTAAAACCTAGTTTATGACATTATTGGTAAGCCGGCGCACAGTTGATAATGCAGCTGTCACCATTTTTTTTGTTTGGTTTTGTTTGAATAAAGTTTATATTTTTCTAAAAGTTGTATTTGCATAAGCAGATCATGTAGCTTTAATTAAGATTTAAAATATATGTCGATAAAATGCATCGTATTTAAGCATAATAATTCGACTTAAGCGCGTGTTTTTATTATTATTATTTATTTGAGCTTAGAGTTGCGTCCAGACTAGCGAGCCAAGCCTCGAGCAGAACCTCAACATTCCTGCGGGCCATATTTTGCTTTTTAAAGTGATGCACATCAGTGGATGACACATGCAATGAACAAGGAAAAATTAAAATTAGCTGCAGTGGCATAATTTATCTACACCTTGAAACAA
Source organism: Timema douglasi (assembly GCA_901482245.1). Taxonomy (NCBI): domain Eukaryota; kingdom Metazoa; phylum Arthropoda; class Insecta; order Phasmatodea; family Timematidae; genus Timema; species Timema douglasi. Next base: position 113,671 of record CABEEJ010001206.1, read on the forward strand.
GAACAACAAAATATAGGACGGACGATGATGGCAAACTAGAATGTACTTAATTTTAAGGCAAGCGGAATATAAGGTAACTAGTTTGTTCCCCTAAATTATTTTTTAAGAAATTAGTGGTCAATACGAAAACTTAACCCAAATGACACCAAGTGATTAAATATCTAATTATTTTGATTGTGCCAAAAGTGAAAAAAAAATTCACGCTGTGAATCCATAAATGTATAGGAACAATTCGCGTCCAACAATTTTTAGTTTCTTAAAAACTGGTGACTTTTATACCAATCTGCAATACCTATTTAAGGTATCCAAACAGTATATTAACTATATATATATAAAGTATATGATAACTAACCTTATGGCGTAGAAATGAGGTAAGAAACGTTTTAGAGATAATCTACCCACATTTGTGGAGAAGGAGAGTGGGAATTCATATAGGGAAAACCACCCTCAATAGACCCGACCAGGATTCGAACCCCGATATTCCTTCCATGAGCACAACAGTCCAACACGATATTGAACACTACGCCACTGAATTGGACTGGTACATATTTTCTCACAAAATCTACCTGAAGTCTGTTAACGGTAGGAATTGTTTTCCGAAAGGCCTTTTTCCATACCAGAAATCTATTATATAGTAGGATATTGGTAGGAGAAAGTACCTTTCAGAGATTAATTCCTACCGTGAATGGAATATAGGGTAACGTTCTATTCTTTGTTCACCCCTCTCTCCCCAAAGGCAGTTTCAAACTTATTTTAAGTGTGCAACAAACTTTCTAAGAAGTATTAGCCTGAAAAGTAGTAATCTTATTTTTTATTATTCCACCATGTTGTAGCTCAGTGTGGTCTGTCTGGAGGCCCACACTCACTGAAAATGTGCCCCTCACAGTATCCTGGGGGGAAATTAAAGGGAACCCCTCTGTCGAGATGTGAAATAATTCAAATAAAAAAATTTATTTAAAAGGTCATGATTGTATTTTATCATGTATTTATTTGATTAATATAACTATATGTTAAGCTGTTTTGTGAAATTATGTGTGAGTGTGTGCGTACATATTTAATAATACATTTTTGAAAGATTAATCCTAAAGTTTATTTTAGGGGGGAGTAAAATTTGAAAATTCTACCAACAAAAAATACATTTAGTATATAAATAAATAAAGTAATTAGTTAATAAGTTGTCGATCTCGATGCTCTTAGGGTAGAGTGCTGGCGTCAGGACCCAATGTTCGTGGGTTCAAACCCAACTCGGTTAGATATATTTTCCTTGAGATATAAAAATCCGTAGCACAACTTCCTTCGGAACTGTATGTAAAATAACCCTGGAAGGTATTCAAAAATACCTTTCCCAGTAACATTGGTAGGCCCTTTTATTCTCGCCCATAGAAAATTCTGGCGTGCTGATATAATCAATCGGTTTAGAAAGTGCACGTTAAATACCTCAAATAAATTTATTAAGGGTTGATTTTAAGCCTTTATTAAGTTGATGGGATTACTAAATATACCTTTGGCCCGCAGTGCGAGCCGATAATCTCATTTGGGCCTTGGGATGAAAAACGTTAGATCACCCCGGTGTAGCATATAAGATTGGACCATAGTATAATGCGTCAAGGTTAGACTACTATCTTCCAGGGTAAACGAAGTGTGACTTAATGTTCAAACACAACCCATACCTATTGATGCTATCAAATACCTCCGGTTCACAAACCGGTAGCCAATGTTCCTTCACAGAAAGCTACAGGCTATGACTGAGACAACAAAACATTTATCCAAGGACGCAAGTAGGCGAGAATGTGATATATACAATCATACCCTCACTTTCTCTACCTCTCTCTCTCTCTCTATTATGCCCGCAAGGAATCGAACAAGTGACCTTTTCCTTCAAACGACATTCCAATACATCCATGTAGTTTCGGTACCCGCCCATTTGTATTTTATCAAAACAATGAGTGAAGAATATACGTTCACTTCTCTGCAATTTATCGACACGGATATTTTATTATGTTCTTTGTTTGTATCGTCATGGTTAACATGTTTATTGGTGGTTATGCAATTTCGTTTAAGAGGCGGAGAAAAAGGCTTAATTTCAATCGCTCATACTCTTCAATTTTTTTCATTTATTTTTATCGTACCACGTCTTACTACCCATCAGGATTATCCATATTTAAATGGGTAGGTAGAAAATCGAGTCAATGGACCTCAATGTTAAGTACACCTCTTTCAAATTCCTAGAATAATTCTAGGAGAGTTTCAATCGTGTGTAAATAGGACACAAAGGTATTCGTTGGTATCATTAGGAACCTGGGAACCTCATATCAAATTCATGAGTACAATAGTATAAAATTCAATTTTCATAGGAAGAACCTTATATCACGGTTAGTATTATTAGCATCGCGTCTTACTAACCGTTCGGGTTATACGCACTTACGCTAATGTGTAATGGTAGGGTGATTGTGAGATGAAATGAGAGGACCTACAGTTTAACGTGGAATTCGAACCACGGTGGAGACCTGGCATTCCACACATTCACAAGATGTCTTGTCAGAGATGAAGGAAGGGTTTGGTAATCAGACAAATCTGTGCCGGGACCGAGGATTGAACCCTGGCCGCCAGCACAGAAGTCTGACACCTTACCCCCTAGATCACCAGGTCACCCCTATATCACGGTTAGAAAAGCTACGAGATTAAATTTCACGTATTCATAAGCCAAGTCTTGTGTTCTGCATCGGCTACTTTTGATATATAATCAATACCTATAAAATAACACTAATAGTATAGTAAAGTCAAAGGTGGATTTCGAGTAAAGTGCCCGCCTCAAGACCCCGATATTCGAGGGTTCAAACCTAGCCAAAATCGACGAATTTTTCTTAACCGATAAAAATCCTTAGCATATCTTCCTTCAAAGGAAAGTAAATCCGTCGGTCCCATGTAGATTGTGGCATGTAAGAGAAAACTGGAAGGTGTATGAAAATATCTTTCCAGGCAAAATTAATAAGCCCTTTCGCACTCGCTCATAGAAATTCAATGGGAAAAACAACGGTGAACCACTACACTTTCTGAACTCCTATAGTACATTGGATATATACCAGATTGTGCAGGCAACACTAACCAACCGAAGATCTTAGTTCATGCCAGGTTCCGAATGGATATAAATCACATTAAACGAACCAACTTAAGAAGTGCTATGGTAATGCGAGCGTTAAAATTTAGAGGCAATATATCTGCGTGGATGCGGAATAGGAAATCATTAAAGGGGATATTACACTCAGTATAACAGGCTGGGATTCGAACAAATACATCCCTGTTACCGAAAAACTATACTAGACGAACTAAACGTTTAGTCCGAGTTTCCGCATATCTGGGGTATCTCCATTAATGAGTGGAAATTAGTGGCCGGCCGCAAACTAGAGAATCTATGTTCTACGAGTTGGTGCTGAAAAGGTATTTATTTATTTGATTACAGGTTCGTTAAACTATCCTAACTCGTTATCAAATATATCAGCGCTAGGGATAGTCTCGTGACAAGTTGTGTGTTTAGATATAATCAATAGGTTTATGTTTAACATATTTGCCTACTCGGAGACTTCGAGGATATTTTTCAAAGTGGGTTTCATCTAAACTTGACGCACCTAATCAGTCTTGGCACTAACACACTCAGACGCCATTGTACCAAGTAAAAATAGGAGGAAGAAAATGAGCAGTTCACCCTGTGAGGCCTCTTGTTTGTTTACTGATAATACTCCCCCTCTTCCTCTGACGAGCTTACACTCACGATACTATTTATTCATTGGAAACATTGACATGTTTTATAAAATTAAATTTTTCTTGTTTCCAATTTTATATACTCATTATGCTACCACAAACTTTTAGTCTACATCCTGGAAGGACAACTTCTACAGGCCATTTTACCTCTGACAAGACAGCTTGTGAATGTGGGGAATGCCAGGCCTCCACCATGGTTCGGATTCCACGTTAAACTGTAGGTCCTTCATTTCATCTCGCAATCACCCTACCATTACACATTAGCGTAAGTACGTATAACCCGAACGGGTAGTAAGACGCGGTGCTAATAATAATAATAATAATACAGGCCATTTTCGTGACCATGCCAAATATCCTAAGTTATAGATGATTATAAAACAAACATATACAAAAAACTAATTCAAGAAAAGAAAAATTTTTACACTGTAGGAATAATTTTTAGAATTTATGGCTTTTGTTTAAACGTTTTATATTTAAAACTGGCTGAATAAAAGTCTACCTACCATGACGTCACAGATAGGTGACTTCCTTAAAAATACGTTAGGTACTCTGATGAAAATAACAGTTATTTCTAGTGAATGAATGGCGATGATTAAATAGATAATGATTACGTATTAATGAGTTTTGACCACGGCCCAGAGCTGTCATATAATTGGTGTCCTCAAGTGGTGGGTTTAAATAATTAATAATAAATTACAGTTAATGTTTGTTGATTAGAGTATCCCCTGAAATAATATTTGAGATAAGACAAATTTTATAATTATCTACACTAACAGGACTAAATTATAATCACCATGAACAAACAAATTATAAACTGTAAATAGTTCGTACATTTTATCAATAAAAAGTATCTATCTCTCAATAGAATTTTCACTTAAAAGACAGCATATTTTAATGTCCAAGACTATACGCACTGTGTGTCCCTAAATTTAAAGAAGATATTTTAATACTGTCCCTCTGCCAATGTGCATATTCTGGTATCTAATTTTTTCTATACCAGTTTTTTTATAAATATTTATATTCTAACTTTTTTAAATAAAAATAATTTATATTTCAAAAAATATTTCCCAAAGTAGTGCTTTCAGGACAGTGGTGTTACCATTAAACATGAACATAAATATAATGATTTTTTTTAAAAAGGATTCTTTCATGAAAAGCAAGTGAAAATAAAATGAGAGGATTCCAGGAATGTTGGTCATTGTTTTTTCACTTGGCAAACGTAATGTAGTTAAATACATATTTTTAGTTTCTCTCGACACCTCGAAGAAAAATTATTGTGATTGTAAAAAAAATAGATTTCGAGATTTTAATAAATGTCGACTTTTCATGGTTCCCTGAATTTAAAAAAAAAAATCAAAATGCCATCTGTCTGTCTGTAGCTCAGACTGGACCCGAAACTGTTTTACCGATTGGGTTAAAACTGGGTATTTTTGGTTTTCCCAAGGTCCACCTGGGGAGGTTTTGGAATTAGACACCTAGCCCTAAAATAATTCATTATTAAGGGTAGTTTTTATTAAGGGGCAAAAAAGATTTAAAAAATCTATTTTATCAAATTTCGCTCTGACAATTTTGATTAAATTTTATATCTAGACACTATTTTTTATTATAATAAATAAGATGAAAATTCTAATGACTTTGGAAAATTAAAGTAAATTACTTTCAATTTTAATTATTTTTCCGCAAATATTTGAGGTACAAAATAACTTATCTTTGTAAAATTGTATAGTTATTAAATATTAAAAAACAAAACATTTTGAATATACTTTCATAAAAATAATAATTTACGTGCTATAAGAAAATATGTATACTTTTTAATTCAGGCCTTTAAAATTGAATTTGATTGTTACGTTCTTTGGTGGACAAAGATGTTTCTCTTTTCTCAATATTTTTGTAACAGTGTTTCTAGTTCCTAGTGCCATAGAGTAAGTAAGTAACAGTGGATATTATTTCATTTATGATCTTTGGTGTAATGTTTCTACAACAATGCATTTACCTACTGTTTCGTTTCATAACTCCTACGAGTTCCTAGTAAATGTCTTTTTACTTTCTCGCTATCTTACAGGTAGAAAAAATATTGTGATCGTCAAAAATATCAAACTCGAGATTTTAATTAATCTCGACTTTTCATTACCCCCCTCCCCTCAGACCACCCCACCCTCCGAATCCGAAATAATGTTGTTTTTTAATGTCTGTCTGTATATCCGACTAGAGCCTAAACTATTTACAGATTGGGCTAAAACTTGGTATCTAGGGTTTTCATAGGATTGTCCCAAGGGATTTTTGGAATTTTATATCTAGCCCTAAAATTAAGGGTGGCTTACTGAAGTTCAAAAATAATAAAAGTTGGTTTCTCAAAATCGGCTATAATGATTTTTATTAAATTTCCTTTAATAACATCTATAAATATTCTAAACAAAATTACTACTCTCAATATCTTGGCAAAATGACTTTAAGGGCTCCGGTATAAAGCGCAAATAAGTCTCTAAAAAAGTTTTATGTTATTTTTCCTTAAACCACTAAGGATAAATGTTTGTACAAAAATTATATATCTCTATTTTAGACTCATTGGTTAATATTTACATTTTTTATTGGACAAAATTTAGAAAAGAGGAATATAATAGCAATGCGATGACCTGAAGATCTGCAACACCTAATAAAATTTTGAAAATTTTAACTGGAAGTCGAAATTTTTAATACGAAGTGTTGACCCTTGTGGGCCCAATATTGATCTTTTTTATTGCTCCAAACATACAAATGAGGACATTAATTATTTAAAAATAAAACTATAAAATTTAAAACCGGGACTCAAAATATATTTGACATAAGTATAGTGCAATTTACGCTTGGATTTGCTAGAGTATATTATTTCGTTTCACATATATTACGAGCTTTGAGTAAACATATCCATTTTTAAACAATAGAGCGAGAAAGTCCGTGCGGAGCTCTGTACCATTTATTTAATATAAATTCGGTGCACCGTACCTTTTTTGTTCAAGCACCCCGTCTTACTATCCTTTTGGGTTATAGCTTTTGTACTAATTAAGCTATTAGTTTTAGGAATTAGAACGCCTATATCTTCAAGGAAGTATATCCGCATTTGCGTGGAGGGAGAGAGAGAGAGAGAGAGAGAGAGAGAGAGAGAGAGAGAGAGAGAGAGAGAGAGAGAGAGAGAGAGAGAGAGAGAGAGAGAGAGAGAGAGAGAGAGAGAGAGAGAGAGAGAGAGAGAGAGAGAGAGAGAGAGAGAGAGAGAGAGAGAGAGAGAGAGAGAGAGAGAGAGAGAGAGAGAGAGAGAGAGAGAGAGAGAGAGAGAGAGAGAGAGAGAGAGAGAGAGAGAGAGAGAGAGAGAGAGAGAGAGAGAGAGAGAGAGAGAGAGAGAGAGAGAGAGAGAGAGAGAGAGAGAGAGAGAGAGAGAGAGAGAGAGAGAGAGAGAGAGAGAGAGAGAGAGAGAGAGAGAGAGAGAGAGAGAGAGAGAGAGAGAGAGAGAGAGAGAGAGAGAGAGAGAGAGAGAGAGAGAGAGAGAGAGAGAGAGAGAGAGAGAGAGAGAGAGAGAGAGAGAGAGAGAGAGAGAGAGAGAGAGAGAGAGAGAGAGAGAGAGAGAGAGAGAGAGAGAGAGAGAGAGAGAGAGAGAGAGAGAGAGAGAGAGAGAGAGAGAGAGAGAGAGAGAGAGAGAGAGAGAGAGAGAGAGAGAGAGAGAGAGAGAGAGAGAGAGAGAGAGAGAGAGAGAGAGAGAGAGAGAGAGAGAGAGAGAGAGAGAGAGAGAGAGAGAGAGAGAGAGAGAGAGAGAGAGAGAGAGAGAGAGAGAGAGAGAGAGAGAGAGAGAGAGAGAGAGAGAGAGAGAGAGAGAGAGTTAGTGAAAACTACCCTCAGGACACCCGACTGAGATTCGATGGCAGTCTAATCTTAACACGAGAGTATCATGTTACACCATGCGGCCACTGAAGAGGATATACGTACACCAAGACTTTACTTGGCACGCACAAATATTTACATTCTGTTTAATCTTCAACTTATATCTGAAAAACTAATAACATATTTATAAATGTGCGTACATGCTACTTTCTGTCTAAAAATATTAATAAATAAATAGATAGTAATATTAGTATAAATAACTTTAGTTTGTAATTATATATATAACAGGACCGAATGTGTGTGTATGTGTGTGTGTGTGTGTGTGTGTGTGTGTGTGTGTGTGTGTGTGTGTGTGTGTATGTATATACATAAGAGGTTCGTCAGTAACTTTCGTAAAATAATAATTTCTTGGGTATTTTGATTCGAATTCCGATGAGTTCAAAATTTACCCTTCTCGTAGATTGAAAGTAGCTGAGGAATCAATAGATTTTATAGTATAGGTATTTATTTCTATTATTATTAATAGGCTTAAAAATCACCATTAAAGATAAGAGAAAGAGCTAAAGAATTATAGTGACATTGCATTCCCCTCCACACCTATTTTCTAGTGTATGAGATGACCAAAATAAACGTCAAATCCTAATGACTCGACCGTCACTTTTGATAGATAGGATTACTGTAATATTGGTAGAATCATAATATATTTATGTATTTTTAATGTAAATTGCAAAAAAAAAAAAAAAAGTTTGTATTTACTAAACCTACCTTCCTAGCACGATTCCATTGTAGTAAGCTCAATTTGTCCTCTCATTTATGACAGGTATGCGGAGTATTTTTTTTTTCAACTAGATTGGTTTTATTACATTTCTTGAATTGTACACACACAAAAAAACAAAACAATCATACGACGTGCGGTTAGATAATTGCACTTTGGTTTGCAGGGAAAGTTGGTTTACGAAAGAAACAAACCCTAATCTAAAAATCAAATCTGATTTTTTTTTATTTCTATATTATCTTTCTTCTCAACCGTGCACTCTCTAAATACGTCATTTGCGGTGTTAGCTTGAGCTCAGTAGGAATGTTTGATGTTGTAAAGCAAAAAAATATGACTTGAAACGAGAATGATATTCATATTACCAAAAAGAGATTTTTAAATTTTTTGTACACACATAAAAAAAACCAACACGTTGGCAATTTGTTTAATTTGACGATTTTACAAGTACGTTAAACCTTAAATTATTTCGCCATACGATTTGAGAAACTAATTTAACTGTCCACTAACTTTTAAAAGTATCATTTTAAAAAGTGGTCGAACACTTTTTTGTTAGTAGACGAGATTGTAATGAGAGGTTGAATCGGTGGAAATTCATGTGATTGTTTTGTCTACGATTTGCGCTCGATATAAATTCTTCAAAGTTGACAAAATAACATAACCGCCAACAAAAAATAAAGTGTGTTTTGGCTACATCTATGGTTGGGGAGGTTGAGGGTCTTCCTGAAATATAATGAACCACTTCTGAGAGATTTTGGTTCAAATACTTGTGAGGTCATAATTTAGTTTTCTCGTGATTTGAGAGCAGGGGAGTAATTTGTGATCATTAACTCACTAAAAGTTTGTTTTCTAGTAGGTCTATAAAGTTTAATTAGAGGATATATAAAAAAATTGCGCGTCTGGACTACATCACTCGTAGCCCAGGAGTGGAAAGAATATTCAGTACTAAGGGCGACCTGGTGGTCTAAGGGTGAGGTGTCGGACTTCTCTACTAGGGGTCCAGGGTTCAATCCTTAGTCCCGGACCAGATTTATCCTATTGGTAAACCCTTCCTTCACCTCTGACAAGACGTGTATCAACATGTTAATATGTGAAATGTCAGTTCTCCATCATGGTTCGGATCCCACGTTAAGCGGTAAGTCCTCCAGCACATCTCACAATAACCCTACCATTACACATGATCGTGAGTGCATACAACCCGAATGGGTAGTAAGACGCGGTATTAATAATAATAAAAATAGCCAGTACTAATGTATCGTTTCCCAGGGGAGGCCCAAATGAACTAATCGTACATTCTTTCCGTGAATGCTCTTTCCATGTCCCAATGAAATGAAGTGATGGAGATAATTGTTTCCACACTCTCGTACTCACTACACTAACTAACCATAGGGGTAGTTCCCCTTTCGGGAAAAATACCCAAAATATCAGCTGGCATTCAAACCCATGACTTCTAGGTTTGTAGCTACAATAGCCCCATGACTTCTTTGGTGCTGACTGACAGCCCACAGCTGACAGCTGACGGCTTTGAAAAGCTACCAGGCCAAATTATGTATCCCTACGCCGAGCCATATGATCTGCAAAAAACCTGTGTTTAGCAGCTGTCACTTCTAACAGTCAACATTTAGGTATTATACCTAAATGTTGACTGTTAGAAGTCAGCTGTGAGCTGTCAGTCAGCACCAAAGAAGCCATGGGGCTACTGTAGGTGCACTGACCACTATACAACGGGCCCGGTTAGTTAAAGGATCATTAATAAATTAATCTTAAATATTGTGTTTCAAACTGTGGTACACGTAACAATCAGAAATGGTTTCAAGGGTTACGAGATTTCCCATTCACTTTTATTAATTATAACACATTCTCAGTAATATTGGCCACCTTTATGATCTAGTGTTCAAAGTTACTGGATACAGATCCAGAGGTCCTGAATTCAATCCCCAGTACTTTTCCATTTTTTGTGAAGCAATTTATCTGGAACGGGGTATAGCTCAGCCTTATAAGGAAAAATGAGTAGCTTTTTGAATGAAAAATCAGCAAAAATCTTTAAAAAAACTAAGATTTACGATCGGAGGGTTCGTTATACTGACATGACACCCTTTATCAAGAAGTGTACTTGAATTAGCGTGAGAAAACGATAATACAAACAACATGTGGTAAAACATCCAAGATCATCCTGTAGGGACTAGAACCCCAACAATCCCGTCAGTAACATATATTCATACGATATTTTATTTTGAGTAATGTAAACTAAATTTGTGTCGCTCTTCTCCTTCTTAATTCAAACACCCAAAGGTTGGTTTGAAGTGATTTCTATCCATCTGGAGCTGGGCACTCAGTACTTTGGCTGGTTAGTGCTGACAGCACCACCTGTTAGAAATCCCATGTACAAGGGAAGTTCAGGAATTATTCTACATCCTCATTGTCTTCCGCACAGAATTTCTTTGAGTGAGCGTGAAAGGTTCTGCCAATATTGCCGGGTAAGGTATTTTAACGTAATTTCCAGGGTTCTTTTACATGCCTGAATTCAGATGGGACAGACACCTTTACTTCTGCTAAGGATTTTTAACGCTCAAGAAAAATACTTTGACCTCGGCTGGACTTGAACCCACGAACATCAGGCCCTGAGGCAAGAACTTTATCCCAAAACCACCGAAATCAACATTTTTGTGGTTATATAATGTATATACATGTTTTCCAAGAAGTAAATAAGGAAAGGAATTATTTATTTTTATTAAAGTGATACAAATTTGTTATTTGTTTGTTGTTTTTCACGTGTTTCCTTATTACATGATGCGTATGTATTATATACCGTCTTAAAAAAACATACTGCCATGCAAAACATGGACTACTTCTGGCACTTTATCAAAGAAGGAAGAATAATCTTACGTCACGGGTCTAGCTTTAATATATTTGAAGTATTATTCAAAGATTATTCGTTTTTAGTTATTGTATAATTTGCGACAAGTGGTTTCAAACGATATCGAAATATTGGATTAAATATACTTTTTAGCTACTTATCTTTCACGTGTTAATAATTGAGACCTCTAATCAGTGCTTGAGAAATGTTATCATAATTCATGTATAATGAGATAACATTTTTACATCCCGTACACAAGTAGGTATTGTGTTCAACTTCACGTCAATGCTTTCTAAAGTGTTGAGTTTGAGTTGGGAAATATTTTAACTGTTCAGTGAATTTTTTTTTCGTAATAGGCAGATATCTATATTTTCTTTCACATGTTAAAACAAAATAACCTTTTGTTATTTTTCACTTGTGTTCAGCAAAATTATCAATAAGTTCGCATGATATTAATTACTATCATAATATCGAAATAATGAGATAACATGCCTTAATCATGTTTACAACTAATTCTATATAGTTAACGTCGATGTTTTTAAGTGTCTGTTTAGTGTTGGGAAATTTACAAAGTACTTATTAAATACTTTTTTTACACAGACTTTGATCAATTATTAGTTCATTAACCCATAATAATTAAACTAATACGATTATTTTTTTAGTTAATTTAGTATTCACAGTGATTTAAATGATTTTTCTAAAATGTATTTACTTAGCTATTAAAAAATAAAATAGGTCTTAATTTAATTTAAAATAAGGTGACTTTAACTTTTAATACAATTGGTTTTAAAATCAAATCATTATTTATCGTTTTCAATTGGAAACCTATGCTTTTATATTATTTTATTCATTTTAGCGTATAACCCTAAAGGGTAGTAAGATGCGGTGCTAATTTGTTTTTCTTACATTATTTTAATTTATTTAATTTATAATATAATTTTAATACATACTATATGTTGGCAATGATAATATTTAAATATATTTAATTAATTTATTTGATAAATCTTACTCATGGCTCATACTTGTTTGTATTTGATTTTGTAAGTTTAGAAGAAATATATACTTAAACTTAAAATGTACATGATTTGGTTGCCGCATAGTTTAAGACGTCACCCTCATAATAGACTTGACTGCCGATGACGGAGATAGGAGTCCAAATCTCGGTTTGATGTATTTGGGTGTTTTTTCCTTAAAGGATTTTATTTTTCCTCCACAAAATGCAGGTACACTTCCTATAAATCAAGCCTTCCTCATCCCTACCTCATTAGCATAGTTAGTAAATATGCGTATAACCTGAACAGGTAGTAAAACATGGGGCCAAAAAAACTTTGGGGGGGGGGGAGGGAGGAATCCACCAATTTAAATTAAATTCCCTCAATATGGCCTAGGCTATCAGGGGACTATAAAGTAGACATTATTATATCAGTGCTGTCTATGGTTTTTACCTACTTAATATCTTATGTTCTTGTGAGGTTGAGAAGTATATTAGCTTCTTATTATATCCTATAGTTTGTTTACTAAACTGCAAGACATAATCTACACTAATAATATAAAGGGGAAAGATTTGTTTTTTTGTTTGTAATGGATAAACTCAAAAACCACTCGACCGATTTTAAAAATGCTTTCACCAATATAAAGCTACATTATCATCAAGTAACATAGGCTATATTTTATTTTGAAAATTTAATTTATTCCTCACAAAAATGTCGATAGTCACTCATTTTTATGGTAGAGTTTATAATGATTCTTCAATATGTGTGTTGGAAATAATAATGAGGGGGGTGGGTGGAGAAGGGTCTAGTAAAATATAAAGTAAAGTATACGACTGTATAATATTCAAAAAAATATTCATACATATGTTTTAAAACATAAATTACTTTTTGTTACAATAAATATAAAAACATAATAAAAAAGACCCAGATTTTTTATCTGCCATCTTTTTTTGCTACTTTACACACACATAGGTATATAATTTTCGTTTTCATAATCCTATTATCGTAGAAAATATATATGTTATAAATAATTTATTGGTAATTTTTTATCAATTTAATATTTCAGGTAATATTTTTAAGATTTTCAATATTCGTTTAGGCAATAATTTGGATTTTAGCAATGTTTTGTAAATTGATGATTACGTAGACCAACGCTTTTTTTTTCAAACTGTGCTCCAAGGAGCCATTTTGACCTACCATAATTATCTCGGGCTTCATGAAGCAATTTTATTACACTCTCTTTTTCTCACTATCAAATGGCATCAGTAATTAAAATTGCCATATTTATTTTATTTTCAAATTTGAATAAAGGACATTTGCGCAGCCAAAATATGTGATGTTTTGCATTTGTATTATAGTTGTAAAATTTAACTGTCGCCATTGAATGTTCATAATATATATGTAAAAAAAATTATGAAAACTCCAGAATGTGTTTTTGTAACTACGTTGGAATGGGTTACAATTGAAGGGAACAGTTAAACCCCAGTCATGGTAAGAAGGAAGGCTTGAAAGGTCCTCTTCCTACCAAAATTCTAATATATAATAGAATTCTGTAAGGGAAATAGGGGCTTTCAGATCACTATTTCTACAAGGCATATTTCTATTGAAGTAGATATTTGTAAATTATGACCCAAGTTTGATTATATGAAAGAGTTTATTTGCTAAGGGTTTTTCATTGCATACAGATCTAGTTTAGTTTATATTTGTAAAAGGGTTGTTTGGTATATTATTATTCATGAGCATTATTTCTAAGTTTTCGCTTACATTTTTGGGGTATTATTAAAAAAAATTAAAGTGAAGTTTATCATTTTTTGTGTTACTATATTTGCTATCTTTAAATAATTTTTTGTTGATCAAATTCTGGGCCTTGGTTATATAATATAACAATATATATATATATATATATATTACTAAGGCTGAACTCAAGCGTGTATTTGAGGAGGATCGGCAGGGGCTAGTGTCCCAGGGCCTCCACAAATTCGGGGGCCTCTACACATTTATTTAAAAATATTAAAGAATTTATTAATAAAAAATATTTTCTAAGTTGACATTATTTTCTGTCCTTATGATTAAAAACAAACGAAATATGTAGTTCTTGTTTAAAACAAATCTGGTTTATTGTGATGACAGTAGTTCCTTATTTATGTGTATAATTTATTAAATAAGAAATTATAATGTTGAAATGTTTGGGAGTGGGGGAAAAAGATTTGCTTAATGATGGAGTCCCAATTTTTAACAGCCCCGGGACCTCCTCAGCTCCAAATCATGTCCTGCCTGAGGTAATATTTCTCCACAGCTAGCCAAAATGTGTGCTTTGTACTCGTATAACGACATTAAATTAATGTATTACATCCAAAAGGTGGCGGCATTTAGGTAGGTACAGTCTGATTCATGAACTAGAGTACTGTGCTGTATCTGCCACAAGGTCTCAGATACATCAAAGTCTAGTCTCTGTGAGAGCTGGTAAAAAATATTGTCTCATCTTAACAGCGTTGCCGCTTCTTCAATTTCCAGCGTGCCCTTAATCTCAATTATATTTTCCCCGGCCGTCTCCGGCTTTAGCAACAGGTTTTGCACAATGTCACATCTGCAGTCTGCTCCGAATCCTTCCTTTCTAGAATGGGAATTCATTGTTTTCCACTGTCGACGACCTCGTTATCTAACTGTAAAAGGCACTACGAATGAACAGGCCGACAACGACGGCGAAATAAAAAAAAGTGAAAACTTAATTAATGTGTTCCGTTGAGCATAGCCTGTTTATTTCTAAGATGTCAGACCTGTTTATGATACATGAACTAATTTGTTTGTCACCCGCATCGGTTGGCAGGCGGAAAAGGGTCTTGTGTGGTTAGCTGGTGACAGAAGTCAGGGATTTAAATCCGGGCCAAACGTAACAAAGTGTCTCCTTTGTTTTTTATACTTGCTATATTTACACAATTATATAGAAATTATTTCTTTTAACTAGTACCTTCTTTGTCTCTACCCCAGTTATGTGAGTATTATCTTAAATAGAAAGCGAAAGATAGCAAAAATATTTTTAACTCACCCAGTTCTTTTTTTTTTTCTAAGTTTTAGGAATGGATAAAAAATATTTATCTAACAGAAGCTTCCTAGGAGTTAAAAGTTTTATTTTATATATATCAAACACTTTTGAAACGAAGGTTGCGTGCAGAGTTAAGTGAGCTACTGTATGCTTTACTTGCTCCATACTTTGTACCAGGGGTTCATCCCAACTTAAGTATACCAGAAATGTTTTTAATAAGGCTTATGACTTAAAAAAGCTGATAGTGGTGACTCTTAAATTGCTTTTATACTTAACAATCAATCACCTTTTTAATAATTTTAACTTCAGCTTTAGCTTCAGTAGCCACATGGTCTAAAGTGTCACTTTTGCAATAGACTAGACTGCCGATGATGGGTGTACTGTTTTTTTTTTCTAATTAGTTTTCTATTATCTCTCCACGCAAATGTAGATACGCTTTCTATCATTTCTACCCTCTTCATTCTTAATACATAAGCATATAATCTAAAAGGGGGGGGAGAATAGGCCTATACTTTATCTGAAATAGTATTTTTTTGGTGATATTTGATTTTTTATAAAGATTATTTTTGATTAAATTACTTAACAAAATATTGTATTGATAGTATAACGAGAATTTAACTATCATATATGTTAATTTATATAAACATAATTATAACTAAGACGTAGTTAATAACAAGTAATATATTTTATAACATATGAATATAATGATTATAAATATATCTTATCATATTTATATTCTATTAATATAAATAGTAAGATGCACTGCTAGAAACACATGGATTAACTATGCTCCCAAATGTACTCACATGTACTAATAAAAAAAATTCACCACGTCTCACCACTTGTTCAAGATGTACACATATTATGTAATAATTACGTTGATGTGTTAGGAAAGAGGAAGTGCCCTGTATTTGCGTGGAGGGAGATAGAATACCATTTAAGAAAAAAAACTCTGTACACTCAACCAAGGTTCAAGCCACAATCTTCCTGTCAACAAAGTTAGGTCTATTGCGAGACTTCAGCCAGCCTAGCCCATTCAAAACCTCGAAACATGTGATAAATTATCAAAAATAAATTTATTTAAAAACATGAATTAGAAACTAGTTTAATCTAGTTCATTCCGCTAAAAACTAGAGTTTACTTCTTTGACCTATACTTAATGCCGCTCAACAGGTTTAATTTCCTTTTAATATTTTAATTCTTTAAGTTCAGTGAATATATATTAAAACGAAGTGGTCCTAAAAGCTTTGTAATAAATAACTTTAAATGTCACTTGAAGTTATTATAATTCAATGCTAAAATAACCTCATAATCAACAATTATTATTCCTTATGCGTATTACCTGAACTGGTATTGAGACGGGCCGATAATTTTTTTTTATCAATTTTGGGCGTGTAAGACTTCACTCTGAAATTAGGTATTTTATAGAATGTCTGATTTAAGTGGTATATTTATCCTATAAATTTATCCTACAAACTTAGCCTTTAGACGACGCTTAGTTTAAATCGCTAACACGTCTGTTTTCAGAGACAATAATTCCTTATTCAATTCCCTGCACATCCGAAAGTTATATCTTTGGTGATATTGGAGCTTATACTTTTCCAGAGATAAATTATTATTATTATTATTATTATTATTATTAGCAGCACCGCGTCTTACTACCCGTTCGGGTTATATGCACTTACGCTAATGTGTAATGGTAGGGTGATTGTGAGATGAAATGGAGGACCTACAGTTTAACGTGGAATCCGAACCACGGTGGAGGCCTGGCATTCCCCACATTCACAAGATGTCTTGTCAGAGGTGAAGGAAGGGTTTGGTAATCAGATAAATTTATGCCGGGACCGAGGATCGAATCCCGGCCGCCAGCACAGAAGTCTGACACCTTACCCCTAGACCGCCAGGTCACCTCCAGAGCGAAATAATATATATTTAGATATAGATTATATTAGATTATTAGATTATAGATATTGAGCGTTTAGATAGTTCCAGGATTACACTGGTTTATAATTCGTTCGCTGATAAAGATTGTTTGTTCAAAACTGATGAATACTAGTAGTAATAAAAATAAATGTTTAGACCAACTGTCTTGATACAACTTGGTTCCATTTTATTAAACACACTACGAATCTGCTGAACAAACTTCCGGTTGTATCAATCCACCTTTCTCAGTTTGGTTTCAGTAGACGCAGCGTAGCTGATATGTTGAGAAGTTTTTGTTTGAAAATATAGTAAAAATAAATAGTGGTAGAAATTATCTATAAAGTTTGTCTCCTCTATTATATCTTAAGATAGGATTTGTACTTGATTTTCTGTTTTCTTGCGTTTTTTTTTNTTTTTTTTTTTTTTGCTCATATTTAGGTCAACTGTGATAGAAATGCCAATATTTATATTTTTAAGAAAATAAATTGAAATTGGAGGAAAATAGATATGTATTTTATCTATCATGAAAATGTGGTAGTTGAGCTCACTGAAGAGAGCTTGGTTTTACTATTGAACAAAAACTGTTTCATATTTTCCTCTCGTAATATAAACTCAATTTACCTTTGCTGAATATACTATGGCACTATGTTAGAATATTCTGAAAATTGAAAAATGACACCTGAGCATGGGAATCAAACCTGGGACCTTTGACTTAATACGCCATTGAGATATCCAGGAATCTTCCCGTGTTCAGGGTCATTCTTCACTCATATATCTACAGTGGCCCCACGGCTTCTTTTGTGCTGGCTGACAGCTTTGAAAAGTTTCATACCAACTTATGTATCCCTACGCCGAACCATATGATCTGAAAAACCATGTGTTAGGCAGCTGTCACTTCTGATGGTCATAATGTAGGTATATACCTAATTGTTGGCTGTCAGGAGTCAGCTGTGAGCTGTCAGTCAGCACCAAAGAAGCCATGGGGCTACTGTAGATGGAGTAACCCTCACTGAAACCATAAATAACAGCTTTGGCAATATGATTACTATGTTAAAAGCTACATCATTTGGGACCAGGCATTGGTGTGGTGTGTGGAGTATTACCTAGGTAATCAGAACTTGTTTCAATTGTATCTGTGAATTTTTCTGTTCATTCATTACGACACTGATTGAATGAGTATCAATGGAAATAAATTACCTTACAGGGTGTTTGTTTAGAGTAGAGATTATGTATGATTGGTCAAATGGGGCTAGAGTAGAAGAGAACATAAATCACAGGTACCTTTTTTTTTAACAAACTCTACTTACCATGGAAACACTCCACGACACGACACGACACGACACTACACTTTCTAACGGCAATAAATTGGGAATGTTTGGATTCCTAAAAAGAGTTTTATAATCGAGTTTCAAGATATGTATTTTCTTCATTCTTACTTTACAAACACGAAAATTTTAAATGATTTATCTCCTTTACGTGCTTGACAGTGGTAGGTCCGATCTATCCTTTTATAATAGACATACATTTTATTTTGAATTGACACATTTGAAAGCTTGAAAAAGTTACTAGACCTACTTCCACGTATTCATACGTCAAGTCATGTGATATACAACTGTCAATTTTGATAGATATCATCATCATCATCATCATCATCATCATTGCCTCTCCTCCTTCCTCTACACTACTCTTATTTGAATCTAGGCCAAACGATGTATTTACATGTTTTTTCCGATCTGTTTATCTGTTTTAATATGTCTGCCGCTCAGTTTTTCTTTCAACGGCTCATCTAGAATGATTTTAATTTTAATTTCTAAGCAATAAATCGAGTATTATGAGTATTTTTACATGCATTGCGAGACTGACTTCTTGAACCGCGTGAGCAATGCCTATTATCTAAGAATATAATGTATTATTAAATATAGTGTTAAATTATTTTCTTTCTAACTTGATTACAAAATATAAATATCTTCTTCGAAGCTAAACTAAAATTTGGGAATATTTCAACTTTAAATCCAAAGAAAAATTAGCGAGGCCTACTGTTTTTATAAAGCTAGTGGTTAGCATTTGCACAACACAATCAAAGGAATTATTTTAATCAACCAACCGTGTGTGAAACCTACCTATCATTGGTAGATTATTAACTTTTCCAAGAAGGGCCAGTATATTTCAATTCACGAGGCAATCATAACGATGGAAAACAATATACTGATGAAAGCCTAGGGTTTCAAAGGAACAAATATTTATTTTGCAAGGAAAATAAATAGAAAGATGAAATAATTTTCAATATATCGTTTACTCTTTGAAATTTCTCCATGGGGAAATTAAACACATATTCATGAAATGTATTTTATATTTCTTTTTTTGTGTTTAAAAACTTATTGGTTAGTTATACACAATAATAAAGTGTGCTAGCACCAAAATCAACTAAATACAATATTCAGTGATAAATGTTTTTTTATTTTACACGCGATGTCCAATTATCTGCCACTATAATATAATTTATGTAGCTTATATTTTTATTTCGGATATCTATAATTACTTTAGTTTACCTTTTTTCATGTGTGTATTAAATGTAATTTACTCCTTTAAGAGAAATATTATTTACATTAGTGATAACTTAAAACATAATTTTACTGTAGTCCTCTCGTAATAAACTACAAAAAAAACTACATTTCATCAGCCCACAAGCAAGCCATATCGAGCGAGTGGCCGCCCTATGTTGGAAAATATAGTGTCAACATTTGCAGACAAAGGATGTCCTATGGTCAGAACTACGAGCCCGTCAGCTGTTAATCTCAGTTTTATTGACTTTATTCAAGTAGCTCTTCAATTGTCCTCACGAGGCTGAGTTGACCCCGTTCTATACCAACTGTTTTACAGAAAAATCTGGAAGCGCCACTGCATCGAACCTGGGACAACTGGACCTTTTGCCAGGAGCTCAGACCATTCGACAACACAGGTGGTCACTAAATTAATCCATACGATTAGTTCCGGTATTAATGTTAAGTTAATGTAGTCTGTCAAAACTTTACCCTACTTCTGATATAATTTTTGTCTCAAATCCTACTAAAGTCGAAGTTTATTCTAACCACCAAAAGGTGTGCTAAGGTACCCGATGAACTAGTCATTCAAAAATCAATACAAGTGCGATATCAAGATTTATTTAAGAACATGAGAATAATACACAAAATAATCACGAATGAATATGCAGAATGTGCTAGGGTCCAGAATCACTCTCAACTTAATCGGGTTTGAATTTAGTGGAGGATATGGTGTGTCTAGAACAGGAAACTCATATTATAAAGTCTAGTTCCTGTTACGAGCACAGTAGTGCGTGTGACCCAGTGTGTACATATGTGTGTGTTTGTTTAGGTGAATGAACCAGAAAATACCACATAGTTACCCCAGTGACCCATAGAACAGGCAAAGCATCTATAGGCCACTGTGGCGACCTATGTCAACATCATACTAAGACCATACTATCATGATACATTTAATAGGTAGGACGCAAAACAAATTCGGAACAGATAACAATGACAGAAGGTCACTATTTTTGTATTACAGTTGTCAAAATTTATGACACATTATAAAAGTGGTGCATGAATACATTAAAACGGAAAAACACAGATAATTATTGTTTGTATCTAAAAATAGAACTACAGGGAAATCACAGAGAATTCCTCCAAAAAACTAACAAAAATAAGGGAATGGTTGATAATTGGAGACATCTAGTTGAATGCTTTAAAATAAATGCGTATTTAGGAACAAGCTAATTACCCGCTTCATTAACTAATCTATACGTCACTCTCGTGTTAAACTGGCCTGCTGGTGACGGAAAAATTGGGGGGTTCGAATCCCGGTCGGGTCTATTGCGGATGGTTTTTCCTCAATGGTTTTCCACTATCCTTCCACCTAAATTCGGGTAGATTATTTCTAAAATGCTTCCTTTCTCATCCTTTCCCCATTAGTAAATGGCTTCATTTTTAGGCAAAGAAGTGAGAATGTTTGTGCAGTGCACCGTACCATATATTTTTATTTAAGTAATTAATCTTCTGATATAACAAAGGCACATAAGTTTAACTCTGTCCCACTTTCTTTATAGAATAGGAAAAGTTTTAATGCGATCGTGAGGCGTTCTAGTGTCATTTTTTTTAAAAGTATTAACACTACTAATTAAGAAATGTAATAATTTTGTAACACGATCAAAATAGAAAAAAATTATTTATCCTCGTGGATGCTTGTGCTTATAGCAAGTCAAGTAAGAGTTATTTAATTAGTTCAGAAATTATAAGTTTATCCTTCATATTTACAGCTCAGAAATTAACATAAAATACTAAATCACATTTATCAATGTTGGTATCTATCTTGTATAAATAGTTTACAGTAAAACCAAAACAATGATTGAAGAAAAATACCATCGAGTGTTCGAAAAGTGTTTTCAATGTTGGTAATATATATATATATATATATATAGGCCTTATAATTTAATCGAATTTTTCCCAACTTTGAAAATATTTTTAAAAAAAGTTGCTATTTTTTTTTCTCGCCTAGTCTTGAAACCCATTTGGGTTGCACGCATATATGTATTACGCTACTAGGCAGAGAGGAAGAAGATAACATTTTATAGGAAATGTACTAATATTTTTGTAGAGAAAAAAAGTGGAAACCAATTTAGGAAATATCCTCTCCTGTACAGTACATGTGTCCGTGATTCAAACACCGGTCTCATCACCTTCCAATCAGACTAATATAAATGAACTAAACATTCAGATCATGTGGACACCGATGCGGGTCATTTATTAAAAATTGCAAACGTTAAATGCTAGCGTTATTAACGAAATGGTCTATGTGTGAAAGAGAGGGTGGAATAAGGAAGCTGGAGATAGGGTGTAAAACCACATCATTAAAAAAAAAACTACCTTGGTATGGTACTGAGCTAGCCTTAGCGATATCAGATATTCGATCAGTATGTAGATTATGATTAATTAAGAACGTGGGCATTAATGACACTTAAATAATATTTGTGATAGTGTTAAGATCCAATTAAATGAAGACTCTTTTTTTTTTTTTAGTTCAAAAACAAGGTTCTTAGGAATTTGGTTCAAAAAGAGATGAGGTTACTGGGGATTGGAGGAGGTTATATAATGATGAGCTACATACCCTATACTCATCACAAGATATTGTTAGGATAATCAATTCTAGTAGATTACTATGGGAAACCAGGCCTCAGTGGCGTAGTTAGCTAACGGGTCGGTATCGTGTTGAGCTAGACTGCCGAGGAAAATCGAGGTTCGAATCTCGGTCGGATGAAATGGGGGTGGTGTTTCTTAAATGGTTTTCTACTCTTCCTACACGCCAATGCGGCTTCACTTCCTCTAAATTCAACCTTCCCTATTCCAAACACATTAGCGTAATTAGTACTTAAGCGGATAGCCCGAACGGGTAGTAAGACGTGGTGATATATAATAATAATAATAATACTCTAGGCAGGACATGCAACGTGGATGGAAGAATCTAGAACCGTGTTCAGAGTATTTACTGGCAAACCCAAAGAAGAGAATGCGCTAGTTTCGTGTTGAGATTGGACTGCCGAGGACGGGGAGATCAAGGTTCTTATCTCGGTTGGGTAAACTGGGGGTGGTTTTTACTAAATTGTTTTTCACTCTTCCATTATGCAAATGTGGGTTCACTTCCTCTAAATTCAGCCTTCCCAATTCCTAACCCATTAGCATAATTAGAAGCGTATAAGCCCAACGGGTAGTAAGACGTGGTGCTAAATAAAATCGGGTTATGAAGCGACCACTTTACCAACGAGATTGACCCACTTGAAAAATAACACTAATAATATAGTAAAATTGCATTCAATGTTAACAAATAATAAAGTATATATTTTCTAAACGCTGTTTCAAATGTTCATTCGTAAGAAATTCAAGCTATACGCAACAACCAAGCACATGAAATCTATCTTTACTACCTTGGCGTGGGTAAGCTAATTAATAAACAAGTCATGTCCCAAGTAGGTTTGTATATACCTTATATATACGAACCTTGAAAACAACACACGTTTCAAAGGGGAGTTGGATAGAAGGGTGGGTGGAAGGAGGGTGGGGGAGTGGCAAAGCAAATTGTGTTGTTTCGTAATCTATATAAGGTAATCTTACCATACATTATCATTTTGTTTATTATTTATAACAACTTGGGTGTTCAAATAACATTCAAGGTCTTTTCTGTAAATTTCTAGCAGACAAAACTAAACCTTTGTCCTGACATACAAGACGAATACTAACATTGATGTTGCTTTAAGTGAAAGCTTTAATGCAGGTGAACCATTTCCGTATATGTTACCCTCTCCTTTCCTTTCTTTATCTACCCCTACCAATCCAAAACTAGTAAAATTCCAAAATTTGTTTTGGTTGCTTATTTCTGTACGTGTATTTTTATGTGTAGTTATTTGTTCACGATATAAATATTATAATTTTATTTCATATTTTATTTATTTAAAGTATTTAAACGTGCACTTTTTGAACCGACTGATTACATCAGTACACAACTTAAAAACTAACTTAATTTTAGAGAAAACATAACATCCAGCCCCCCTGACATGAATTCATAACTGTGAGGGGGGAAACCCACATTTCACCAATGATAAATTTTTTTTGCCCATGCAGGGAATTGAACCCGGGAGAATCAACTTAGTGGCCAGGCACGCTATTAACTGAGCTAAGGTGGCCTAAAAAATACATAGAACTGGAATAAAACAAATATAACATAATACTATAGTGTTTTTTGCATTCCAGTCTAAGCCCCCTTTCCCAAATCAAAATGAATTGTGTAAACAAAATAAAATATGAAGATGTGATAATTATTTTAATAAACCTAGACAAAAAAAAGTATAAATTTTTGTAAATCATTTATCTAAAAATAAAAAGATATCAATTTTATTTTAACAATTTAATTTGTTCTCTTGAAAGTTATTTTCAAAACTTCACTCCCTTTAAATTTTATTTTATAACTAGTATTCAGATCTTAGGGGAGGGGGTTTCATTAAACATGTGTGTTTTCACATCCTCTTAATAAATGGAGGCTAGAACATTATTTTGAAATAAATGGTTAAGTGCACCGAAGATACTTTTTGCTCCTTTGCCTTAAAAATTGAGAGAGTTACTCAAAACTCGTGAAATTATATCATATACTATCGGTGACCTGGCAGTCTAGGGGTAAGGTGTCAGACTTCTGTGCTGGCGGCCGGGGTTCAATCCTCGGTCCCGGCACAGATTTATCTGATTACCAAACCCTTCCTTCACCTCTGACAAGACATCTTGTGAATGTGGGGAATGCCAGGCCTCCACCGTGGTTCGGATTCCACGTTAAACTGTAGGTCCTCCATTTCATCTCACAACACCCTACCATTACACATTAGCGTAAGTGCGTATAACCCGAACGGGTAGTAAGACGCGGTACTAGTAATAATAATAATAATAATATCATATACTTTGTTGCAGAAACATTCCAGCAAAGAGCGTAAGTGGAATATTATACACTGTTACAGCAACCTCTTGAGGAAAAATTAACATCTCGGTTCAACAAAGAACAAAACAATCAACTTCCCAGACACCCACCTCGGTGGCGTAGTTGGCTAACGCGCGAGTCGTGTTGAGCTCGACCGCCGAGGACTGGGAGATCGAGGTTCGAATCTCAGTCGGGTGAGCTGGGGGTGGTTTTTCCTAAATGGTTTTCCACCCTTCCTCCACGCAAATGCGGGTTCACTTCCTCTAATTCGACCTTCCCAATTCCTAATCCATTAACGTAATTAGTACTTAAAGCGTGTAACCCGAACGGGTAGTAAGACGCGGTGCTAAATATATATATATATATATATCTTCCCAGACTTCAATTTAAAAACTATATATCAAACAATATTTCATAAACTATTAGTTTTAAAAAATATATTTTAAATGAAGGTTTATTTTTAATTTTTAATAGTACAACTTTGCAATGATCAGTTATATTTCTTATTTCAAAGAGGTGCATAGATATCGAAATCGGTAATTTTCTTCGATATAAAGTAGCCTCAGCCATTTTTATCGGGAAATAAGAATTCCCATTTTATTACTTAATGATAAAAATTGACAATTTATGAAGATATTAATTTTAATCAAAATCGTTTAACCAGATTTTGAGAAGATAGATTTTTTTCTCTTTTACCACTTAATAAACTGTTTTCTTGTATTTAAATGCTGATCCTAATATATAAATCACTCATCTTGACACTAAAGTGTGCTAATTAAAAAAAAATGTTCTTAGAAAAACGTATTTATTTCTTATTAAAACTTATTTGTTTATGCCTACCATTTCGAATTAAATTTTCCGGGTCATTAGTTTTAAGGTATTAGCCTCGCGACTGACAGGATTGCTATGTCTGGAAGGTCAAGGTTCGATTCTCATCCGGGTAAACTCATGTGGTGGTTTCTCACATGTGAATGTTATAGTGGTTTATATATCCTCTCTCCCCTCTAATGCGGGTTGTATTTCCTTCTCCTTCCTATCACTTGCATTAGGTCATTAATTTTCTTAGCACCACGTCTTACTACCCGTTAGGGGTATACGCCTATGCAGTAATTACTCTAATGTGTTAGGGATTAGGAAGGTTGCATTTGCGTAGAGGTAGAGAGGAAAATCAATGCTCGGTACACCTGACCGGGATCAAACCTAGGTCTCCCCATCATTGGCAGTGACGCCTTACACCATGCGGCCACTGGAGTGGGTGTTAAGTCATTAGTTACGCTTGTGTTAAATATACTTCTAAAATAAAGCATGCGCCTTTTTAGGGGTAGCAAAGGGAATTGCTGAAATAACAAAATAAAATTTGTTATAATTGAATTAATATAAGTTTGTGCTTAGTTGTATTTTAGGTTTATTGTGTATATTTTTATTTATGACAATTCCCCTCTGACTGGAAGGGAGGACAGGGGAAACAGGACGAAAGAAAGGAGCTTTCCCTGCCAAGATTGTGATAGTCATTAATCCTGCGTCGTCAAGTTTGAAACTTCCAACAATTACTTATCTTCTTTTTGGGTGTTCTTGTTTGTTCGCAGGATGGAGAGACAATCGAAAAACTGAACGAGTCCGGAGAGCTGAGAAGGATTCTAAAACCTTTCAGAGTAAGTTCAAGTGGACGACGGAGCTGACACAAATAATTAGTTGAAATTCAATAGTGAAAGTAAGACATTAAAAAGAGTGAACTCTTCCAATTAGAGTGTGATGTTCGCCACAGATTTGAGATCAACAATCTTTGTGAAGGAAAGCTTATTCATTCAAATATAAATACTTGATTAATTAGATCAAAACTTCTATTTTGATTTAAATGTATTAAACTCCGCTTCGGTGGCCATATGGTCTGAAGCGCTACTCTCGCAGTAGACTAAACTGCTGATGACGGAGGTATCGAGGTTCGAATCTTAGTCGAGTGTACTGACGTTGGTTTTTCCAAAATGGTTTTCCACATTCCCTCTACGCAAATGTATTCTACCTTTAAATATAACCATCCCCATCCTTAAAACCAATAGCGTAATTAGTACATATGCGTATGACCTGAACAGGTAGTAAGGAGCGGTGCTAAAAAAATATGTATTCAAGAAAGTTAAATTACGATAGTAACGATAAGTATTTAAAGACACAATTATAAAACGTTAGTGTTCACATGATTTTTTTTAAGAAACTATATTAACTGTCACAAAATATGTTAATAGATGAAAAATATAAAACTACAAACAGTTTATTTGACAAAAAAAAGTGAATTCCCGTGTCCTCTAAATCGATTACAAGATTTGGGACTTGGTTAGATTAAAATTGTTTCATAATATAATTTAATACAAGAATTAAAAAAACAAATTTGATATATTAGCTAAGTCAGTAACGTGAATGTCTACTGAAATAAGGGTCCGGGGCTAGATTCCCGGTATAGCCGAAAAATTTATCATATGAAATATGGGTCTACGCTATCACATTGATAAATAATTTACAGCCGTGTGCCTGTATTTTGTACCTGCCCCAATATTAAGCTAGGTTATAAGGCATATGAAGCTATGACAAGCCTAGCAAGGCGGTAGTGGAAAATATTTGGCTTGAATAAAAAACTAACCTAGGCCACAGGCTGGAAAAAGTAATGGATGTAAATAAACAAACAATTTTAGAAAACTCTATGTCAAAAAAAAAATTACATTTATTTCTGACACTTGGGATTGACGCTTAATGTTTGATATTAGGCGTATGATCCAAACGGGTAGTAAGATGCAGTGCTAAAAAAAAGTTTAATGTTTCCCTCTTCTTGTTTTTACTTTCTCCCGAACCTTCCTACTGAGGAAGAGTATTGTGATCGTCAAAAAATCGAATTTAATATTATGATGAATGTTGACGTTTCATGACCCCTTAAACTCGAAAAAATTGTTTTTGTATTGCCATCTGTCTTATTAGGACTAGGAGCAAAAACCATTTTACCGATCAGGTAAAAGATTGGTACTTAACATTATTATTATTATTATTATTATTAGCACCACATCTTACTAGCCGTTCGAGTTATACGCACTTACGCTAATGTGTAACGATAAGATGATTGTGAGATGAAATGGAGGACCTACAGTTTAACGTGGAATCCGAACCACGGTGGAGGCCCTGGCATTCCAAATATTCACAAGTGGTGATTAATACACGTCTTGTCAGAGGTGACTGAAGGGTTTGTCTATCAGATAAATCTGTGACGGGACCAAGCATTGAACCTTGGACCCCCAACACAGAAGTCTAACACCTTACCCCTATACCGTCAGTTCACTCTTGGTACTTAAAGTTTACTTAAGGCTCCCCAGAGGTATTTATGGAATTAATATCTATTCAGCCTTAGAATCTAGGGTAGTTTACTTAAGGGCAAAAAGTGATATCAAAACTATTTGATCAAAATCGGATCTAACAGTTTTGATTAATATTCGTATCTAAGACAAGGTTTAGCATCACAAACAAAATAGCGAGTCTCATTTTTCCATTAAAATGCCATTGAGGGTATTTTAGAAAGTGGAAATTTCTAATTGGATCATATCTTCTTCCCTCTTGGAGATACGAAATAATTTATCCTACAAAGTTGTAGGCTTCTTAAAAATAAATACTTTTATGTGAAAGAATATTTAATAACATAAATATTTTCCAAGTTACAGTAAAATACCCTTTTTTTGATAGTGCTTTGGGAAATGAGTTTCCAATGCACAGAACAAATAATAGACTATGTTTCAGTAACTTCATGTTTACTTTATTGTGAAATGCGATGCTATTGTTTTCCCCTCTTTGTTTCAAATATAGTTTCCTAGTCATTAGCATGATTTAGATAAAGGAGCGAGAAAGTCTTTGCGGTACACCGTACTATATTTATTTATTTGACATGCACTTTCTGAATCAACCTAATAAATCAAGTTACAAGTTAACTTAATTTTGTGAAGGAAAAAAAATACAACACCCAATTTTATGGACGTCAATCTCTCGCTGTGAAAATGGTAACCACAACTATATTCCCCCTATGAGACATTCTTTGATAGCCTGCCGAGAATATAATCCGTGACTGTCAACTAAGTAGACAGACATACTAACGATCGACTCGAGGTACCTTGTTCTATGCTGATGAGTGTGTAAATCTTGTGTCAATTTAACACTTTCTCAAGAAAACTAGTATTTTAATATAAAAAATGTAACCTAGCAGAAAATAGTTGATGACTGGTTTGAAGAACGGGGTTTTTTTACTCCCATTTAATTTGTTTAATGTTCACCCTAGTAACTTAGTATCTCCTCATTTTCCTGACCTTCAACGTATAAAATTGTTGAAGAACATACATTAAAGAGAACAACATTAAAAAGTTATAATATATGAGAGTATATTCATAAATATTCTGTATCAGAGTGCTTACATAAATATTCTATGTTTGAGAACTAAGTGAAAAAAAAAGTATGGAAACACTCAACGTTATTTAACCGTAGTATTTTAGCGTTTTTTTTAGAAGGCACATATTTCATACGAATTTAATAGATTTACACATGTCCATGCTACGCGTCTAGCTATTGAACCAGGCTATTAGCATATTTGTCCAGTTGGCGTAAGGTATTAGAAAGGTATAATTGGTATCATTTAAAGGATCTGTGGTCGCATTTACGTCGAGTGAGTGGAAATAAATTTAGAAAATAATATATAAGTATATTAAGGCTTAAGGTAGGATTCTAACTAGCAAAATCTGACAAAACGAGACCAAAGCTTTGCCCTAGTTCCCACCGGTGTTGTGTATATAGATTTTCGATTTCTATTATTTTAAGGTCAAGAGGATATCTTAAGTATACGAACTGAACTGAACCGAACAATTATAAAAAAAGAGACCCTTAGATATGTACAGTCCAATAATTTTCATAAAACCATAGATTGAAAAGCACATTCTTACGTCAATTGATAGATATTATCAATACGTATAATATAACACTAATAATCAAGGAAAACGTTAACAATATTGAAAACAAAAAAGTTTGTATTTGTAAAAAAAAAAAATCCTGTGAAAATTGGACAGTAGTTTTTAGGTTCTACCTATTTGTTAGACAATATTTTATAAATTTAAAATTATTGGTTTTTATGTGTTTACCCACACCCTTTTCTTTTTCTCCTTCCCTTTCCCTCTTTTTCACTACAATACCCTTCCTCTCACACTCACATTTTTAATTTAATATATTTGAAGTATTTAACGCGCACTTTCCAAACTGAATGCTTATAGGCTTACCAGTACCCGACTTGTGTCTGTTCTGGATCTTAGTTAATTAACAACATCCAGGCCCAGCCGTTAATTCATCACTGTGAAAGGATGACTCCACATTTTATCTATGATAAATTTTTCGAACATGTGAGGAATCGAACTAGGGAGCCTTAACCCAGTATACAGACACGCTATAGACTGGGTTAAGGTGTCGGACCTCACACTTACAAATTCATTCATTGCTGACCCGGTTATGGTTGAAAAATGTTACGTAAGCCACTAGCAAGAATGGAGCGCAAGACTTGAGTAAAGAGAGAGAGGGGGAGGGGGAGTCGCAGAGGGGGGGGGGG
>CABEEJ010001206.1:144009-174074 GCA_901482245.1 Timema douglasi
GAGAGTCGATATTTCGACATTCGCTCACAGGCTTGAAATTCTTTGAGGTTGTCCACGAAAACCAGTTATGTTTGAGCGCCTGTGTAGAGCTAGATACATCGTGCAATACCAAGGCATAAAAGAGTACAGTCCTGTCAAATAAACCATGGCGACTGTTGTTCAAATGATGGAGGATTTTTTTTAAAACAAATTCCTCCAATTCGTTCTTGGCCACAGACAAAAAAATAATTCCTTCTCGGTGTCCTTGGCTAATAACCACTATTTGCACTGTGACGATAATAATAAGAATGTTAGACCTGTGCGAAGTTTCAAAATTTTGAATCTTAATCTTGTGAGAGTTCGTAATCGATTCAAATTCCGAATACAAATTTTAGAACGATTAAGATTCAAAATGTGGAAGTTTCACGATGGCTTAACATTAGTATCACCCGCCTTTGTGGCGTACTTGGCTAACGCGCTTGTCGTGTTGTGCCAGACTGCTGAGGACGGGGAGATCGAGGTTCGAATCTCGGTCGGGTGAACTGGGTGTGGTTTTTCCTAAATGATTTTCCACTCTCCCTCCACGCAAATGCGGGTTCACTTCCTCTAATTCAACCTTCCCAATTCCTAATCCAATTAGCGTAATTAGTACTTAAAGCGTATAACCCGAACGGGTAGTAAGACGCGGTGCAAAAAAAAACAACAACATTAGTATCATTATCGTTACGGTGAGAGTAGTGGTTAATCTTGAAATATTCAAATAAAACTCTAAATTTAATAGAAACTAGATTTGGATTCGATAGAATTTAGTTCAGAATTTCAATCTAAAAGTATATATTCTAAATAATTTATCTTTATGAAGAAGTATAGTGGACCTTGGTCATCTTGGGGTAAAGTGTTCACCTCAGGACCCAATGTTCATGGGTTTAAACCCAGAGGGCGGTCGACGGATTTTTCTTTAAGATTGATAAAAATCAGTAGTACAACTACCTTCAGAGGAGAAGTAAGGCCGTTCGTCCCCCATCGATTGTGGCTTGTAAAATAACCCTGTAAATATGTGAAAATACCTTTCCGGCAAAATTGGTAAGCTCTTTCTAACTAGCTCGTAGTTATCTAATACGGAAAGCAACGAGAAATTAACCGAACCGATACAACTTTCTTAGGACATGTGATTTCTCCCAGATAGTGTGGCCAGCACTAACAGACAGAGGGCTGAGTGCACGGTTAAAATAATAACGGTAAAATTAGTCATAAATATTTACACTAAGTCAATATACTACTAAAAAATTACTTAGCTTATGGAAACAGCCATTATTTAAAAAAATATTCTTAACTAATTAAATTCCCTTTAACACTATCTCTAATATTTAGTTTACGTTTTTAAATCACCATAAATATATTTATTTTCCCAATGAGATTATAGTTTTTAAAATAAAATATTTAAGAATGTCTTATAAATAAACAATCACAATATATCTATTGACATTATTTATTTGACATCTTTTCTAATCAAGAGAGGAGTGGTGATTTTACGCTCAAAGCTCCTCAATGTGTTGATGCATGTAAAGCTATTTTTTTGAAATGAAAAGAACAATATTCAGATTTTTTTTAAAAATTATACAAGTTAGCACGAATAGACATTTGGCATTTTAGCAAGGTTTCCTCTGGATTTTATAATTAGCACAACACCCTAGATAAGGCCCTGCTCGACCTTCTCCGACTTAATTGTTAACTCATTGCCTTACTAGCCGTTCGGGCTATACACATTTACTCCTGTTAATAGGATAGGGGTGATGAAGGTAGAATGTAGGTGAAATGTACCTGTACTTGCATACAGAAATAAAAGGATAAAATTTAGAAAATATACCTCGAGAATGACCGGCTAAATTTGAACCCCGATCTCCCCGTTGCCAGTAGGCTAGACTAAATGTGCCTTGCCTTTATTTTACGTGCTCACTAGTGCAGCCATAAATGATTTTAGTTGAGATTGTTATTCCTATTCGGTGACCTGGCGGTCTAGGGGTAAGGTGTCAGACTTCTATGCTGGCGGCCGGGGTTCAATCCTCGCTCCCGGCACAGATTTATCTGATTACCAAACCCTTCCTTCACCTCTGACAAGACATCTTGTGAATGTGAGGAATGCCAGGCCTCCACCGTGGTTCGGATTCCACGTTAAACTGTAGGTCCTTCATTTCATCTCACAATCACCCTACCATTACACATTAGCGTAAGTGCGTATAACCCGAACGGGTAGTAAGACGCGGTGCTAATAATAATAATAATAATAATAATATTCTTATTCTCGAACAATATTTGGTTTTGTGTTTGTGGTGCTATCTTTATACTTTAGCATTCAATCATATAATAATGCTAGCAGTTTTGTTGACTTCACTGGTCTTGTAAAAAAGTGCTTACCTCAAGACCCGGTGTTCGTGGGTTAAAACCCCGCCGGGGTCGAAGGATTTCTTTCGGGTGATAAAAAAAAAAGACAGTGTATAACTTCTTTTGGAGGGAAAGTAAAGTCATCGGTCCCATGTCGATTGTGGTATGTAAGATAACTCTATAAGGTTTGTAAAAATACTTTTCCCGGCAAAATTGTTAGGCCCTTTCAATCTCACTCACAGAAATTCTAGTATGCTTATATAATCAGTTGGTTCAGAAAGCACAAGTTAAATACAACAAATAAATAAAAATAGTAGTTTGGCCCGTTCCTTACCCACGCAATAAAAATTCAAGTGATATCAAACTAAGACATTTAACATCAAGCCAAATATTGTCATTAATCCGGCCCTGCTTACTATCTGTTTTGTACACATTTTAATTATAATAACGGAATAGAGTTAAGGAAAATATACATTTATAGTAAACGTATCCACATTTGCGTGAAGGAAGCGTGGATAAACACTCGGGGAAGAACAGCCCTCGGTCCACGTGGCTGAGATTTGAACCCAGAACTTCCAGCTACGAGCAAACCAAACATGATCCTGAAACTTACCTCACGCACCCACCGATTCAGATCCATTGAATAATGGTCAGATAAAATCTCTCTTTAAAATATTTATTAGTGTTGTGATATATGAAAACATTTTCTTACAAACTCAATAGTTACTACGTTGTATGAAATAAACTATTAATATTTCTAATGCAGAGTTATGAATGAGAAAACATTTGTTTATTATTATTAAACCATTAGGAGTGAAGTCGTATTTATTGTTAGCTAATCTAAATACCGGTTTCATATTCGATTTAGATCGAATTTAAATTCTAACACTTACCGAGGAATAGCTATTTCATTTATTTGTTTAGAGTTTTGTTTCAAGTTTTTACCCCAAAACTTTATTTTCTTCACTTTAGATGGTGGTGTTTTTTTTTTGTTCCCCATATGCATTATTTTATTTAAATTATTATTATTTCTATTATCATTAGCATTATTATTGGGTGATGTGGCTGTCTAGAGGTAAGGTGTCAGAATTCTATGTCGAGGGTTCGGGGTTCAATCCTCGGTCCCGGAACAGATTTATCTGCTTGCCAAACCCTTCCTTCACCTCTGACAAGGCATGTATTAATCATAACTTGTGAATGTGTAGAATGCCAGACCTCCACCGTGGTTCGGATCCCACGTTAAACTGTAGGTCCTCCATTTTATCTAAAAATCACAAGTGTGTAGTAAGACGCGGTGCTAATAATAATAATTATATTATATTATTAATAATAATAATAATAATAATTATTATTATTATTATTATTGCATTCCACAAATTCACAAGTTGTGATTAACACATGTCTTGTCAGAGGTGAAGGAAGGGTTTGGCAATCAGATAAATCTCTGCCGGGACCGAGGATTGAACCCCGGACCCCCTGCACAGAAGTCTCAAACTAGTTTTCTTAGTGATACTTGCTAAATTTGTTTGAACCTATCACAAATATATTAACACAGAAGAAAAAACCTATTCACACATGTACTAAATATATAAAATAATACCAAGTGTTCGTTGAGCGTCGGAGCAAATGGCTTCAAGAGACACGCACAGCAACCGGCCAGTGTATTCAAATTGATAATCAACGTTATTCTCTTTTAAAAAATACAACACTTGATGTGCTGTTTCAGAAAACTGTTCAGGTGAAAAGGTATTAAAATATGGAAGGGGTTAAATAATAATGGTTTACCTATTTTCCTAAGATTATTTTTAATTAATAAATATAATTTTTTTTAAATATGACCCTTGTTCAAATTAATAATTAGAAAATATATCTTAATTTTTTTAAATTCTATAATATCCAGGAAATTGCCAAAGAAACAATCTTTTTGAAAACAAAGACATCAACTTTTTGAAAAAGTATTTTGGGCGTAATCATGGAAGAAAATTCATAAAAATTATTTTAAAAAGTTGAAATTCAATAATCTATATCTTTTTAATGGTTGGATTTACAGAAATAAAATTAATTTTGTTGAAACAAAGAACCTTTATTTTAATAGGAGAAAATTGTACAAACCTATTAAATAATAAATACCATCAGATTTAAGGAGGTTAGTAGTACACGTTTTTGAGATATTTGATGGGACTTCCCCCTTAACAGGAGCCTCTACCCGCTTCGGTGGCCGCATGGTCTAAGGCGCTACTTTCGCAGTAGACTAGACTGCCGATGACAGGGATATCGTGGTTCAAATCTCAATCGGGTGTACTGAGGGTTTTATCCCTAATTGGTGCCCTCTAGTTCTCCGTGCAAATGCGGATACAATTCCTCCAATTTCGGCCTCTCATCCCTAACCATTAGCATAATCAGTATATAAGCGTGTAATCCGACTGCGTAGTAAAATGTGGTGCTTAAAAATTATTAATCAGAAATTAAATAAATATAATTAGAATATATATTCCAACTATAATTTTACTCACCTCTTAAAACTTTCCCCCCCCCCTTTTGAATATATTACTTATCAAACTTTTGTAGGCGCATCCTTAGTCCGTGTCCATACTGTAAGGCTATATATAAGCATTCATTTAAAAAAACAACTTATGGTTTGAAATTCGATAAACATTGTTGAAATATATCATTCTTTGTTTTAAATATAGACATTAAACACCCCCTCCCTTCTGATTTTTTTAAAAATTTGAAATTATTGGACACACACTCAAGAGTATAAGCTTCAATTTTATTTTAATCTATCGCGTAGAACTCCAAGAACTATTATCTAAAGGAATCGTTTCATGTATAAACTATATAGATTAAAAATCTTCTCCTCCCCCCTCCCCAAATATTTTAAATATTAATTTTTTTTTGCGCATCTTTGGTGTATTAGATTTAATTTAAAAAAATTATGTTGGGTAAAACTCCAGGACTTATTGTCATAAGAGATCGTTTCAAGTTTTAAAAAATATTTAAAATCTCGCCCTTTGGTAATTTTATTAATTTTTTTAGTTATAAAAATTGGTTATGTAGAACTTTGGGAATTACCGTCGAAAGGAAATCTTTAAACTTTTTTTTTAACAGCGCACATTACTACTCGTTCGAGTTATACTCTTATATAATAATTACATCCTTGGGTTTAGGCATTAAGAAGGTTACATTTATAGGACTTTTAACCGAATTTGCGTGGAGGGAGATTGGAAAAACCATCCTCAGTACACCCAACAGAGAGATTCAAACCTTGATATCCCCTCATTGGCAGTCTAATATACTGCGAAAGTAGCGCGTTATACAATTCTGCCACCGAAGTGGCTGCTTTACGTTTTAAATATCTGGACAACCTCTATGTTAGAAAGTGTTCGTTAAAGAATGTCGTTACAAAATATGGGTTTGTTGTTTTCAGAGCGCTGACGCCTGCTCGGAGTGCAGGGTTTGTGGCGGGTACCGGCTCCTACCTTGCGCCGTCTGTAACGGCAGCAAGAAATCCGTGCACCGCAACGACTTCACCGCAGAGTTCGTGGCGCTCAAGTGCATGAACTGCGACGAAGTGGGGCTCGTCAAGTGCTACTCCTGCTGAGACACTTACTTTACACGCCATTGCACCGAAGCCTATTGCCTTACTGAGACATGGCAGTGCGTTCACATATTCAGAACATTTTCATTAATAACAAATAAGAACTTTTGATTGACACTTAGAAAATGAAGATTTTCTTCA
Source organism: Timema douglasi (assembly GCA_901482245.1). NCBI lineage: Eukaryota > Metazoa > Arthropoda > Insecta > Phasmatodea > Timematidae > Timema > Timema douglasi. The sequence continues at coordinate 150,110 of CABEEJ010001206.1, forward strand.
ATTATTCCTAAATTTTGAAGCTAAACAATTTATTCGTGTAAACCAAGTTTTTTGTCTTCTGTTTTGTAAATTATTGGATTTGTTTTTAAATGTCACATAAGACAGCCAAATATCAGCACCCACCCTAATGTATTTGAAAGACCCCCCCCCCTTTCTAAAGTTTGTAGTTACGCCCACGCCAACGCCGCCGTGAAAGGCTGTAACTTCCCTTAGATGGGTGTTAACCTCGAGTTGGCAATGAATGAGTCTTAGATGCTCTTACCCCCCAAAAACCCAGTAACTTTGATGAAAGGCACCTTCATCAGTGAGAAGAGAGCATGGGTGGGATCACAATAGTGAGACTCATACCTTGAAAACCATACTCAATATACTCAACCAGGATTCGAGTCCCGACCTTTCTTCTAAAGAAAAGTAAGCTAAACACAACTTTAATAACTTAGACCACTAGGCCACCTATGTGATGGGTTTTAAAAAACGAAAAGTTTTTTTATGTGTACAGTGTACACCTTAGTGGATCGTTTGCAAAATTAAATAATAAAATATAGCAAAAGGACCAGGATTATGGTGATGAATTTAAAGGGAATGGACAAGTATTTAATTATAGAGAAGGTATGAGTTAAAATTTCGAGAGGAAAAAAACCTATTTATTCGGCTGGAGATCAAACTCCAGACTATCAATAAATCAAGTAAGCTAAAGCGTGCACGATTCTGCCAGTAAATTATTTATCGTGTAAATTATATAGTTTGCCAATGTGGAATGATGGAGTTCTTTGAAACTTCCCCTGTCTAACGAGTTTTTTCTTGATTTTGAGACTGTTCAATAGAGTGACCTCAGTTGCACCACTGTTGAGAATAAGTAATTGCCTTTATTAGGTAATTTTAACTACTTGCTAGTAAAAACAGTACATTTTAAACGGAATTTATGTTTTATAAACCATTTTGTTTTCCAATCACGTGTTTTTATGTCCACCTAAATTGAGAAGTGACCCGCCTCGGTGGCGTAGTTAGCTAACGCGCTAGTTTAGAGTTTAGCTAGACTGCCGAGGACGGGGATATAGAGGTTCGAATCTCGCTCAAGGGAACTTGTGGTGGTTTGTCTTAAATGTGTTTTTTTTACTCTCCCTCCATGCAAATGCCGTCTCACTTACTCTATATTCAACCGTTCTAATTCCTAATCCATTAGCGTAATTAGTACTTAAGCGTATAACCGGATCGGGTATTAAGACGCGGTGCTAAGTATTATTATATTACTTGATAAGTGATTACTACAATTCAATTTTCATAGGAAGGACCTTCCTTATATGATATATAGAAAAGTTAATAGATCTACTTTCACGTATTTATACGTCACTTTATATGATCTGAAGCTGTCAATTTTGATTGAATTATCAATACCTATAAAATATCGCTTATAATATAATGAAATGTTATAGTTGACCGCAAAAAAAGGTTTTTTTTAAAATCCCCTTCCTATGAAATTGGACCATATCCACTTAATCAAGTGTACTGCAATAACTTTGAACATACGCGAATCATTTCGACAGCTGCTAAGTATTATTATTGTTGCTCACTTTTTGGCAAATATTAAGCAAAGTCAATAGAGTATTCAAAAATGTGCACAAGTCAGTTTTCCGCTTTATCTTTACTTTTACTTTGGAATATAGTTTATCCATACGTAAACTATTAACACAGCCACGTCGGTGGCCGCACGGTCTAAGGAGCTACTTTCACAGTAGACTAGACTGCAGATGACGGGGAGATCGAGGTTCGAATCTTGGTTTAGTGTACTGATGGTAGGTTTTTTTAATGGTTTTACACTCGTCTTCCACGCAAATTTTGGTACAATTCCTATAAATATAGCCTTCCTAATAGATAAAACCATTAACTTAGTAATTCAGCGTATACCCTAAAGGGTGGTAGGTTGTAAGTAATGATAAAAAACCAGTAACTTAACAAAAAATTATGTTAAAATAGTTTTGTTAAGTTGCAGCAGAAGTTTTCAAACTTTGTTTCGTGGAGCCCTTGGGCCCCGCCATAGTTAATTCAAGTTCAATGAGGCAGTTTTAGAATATTTTAAATTGTTTTTCACACTAAAGAATATCATCAGTAATTAGGATTAGACTATTTTTTTACATTTGAATAAAGGATATTTGCCAAAGTGCAGCCATAACATTTGATGTTTTCTGTTTGTTGTATATTTTATACTTGAAAAATTGAACTGTATTAATTGACAGAATGTTCATAATATTAGTGTAAACATTTTATGAGGGCTCCAGAAGGATTTTTTTCTGGTTCAAGGGCTCATTTGGTCTAAAATGTTTGGGAGCCCTTGAGTTACAGCACTGGAACACTCAAACAAATGAATAACGTTGATAATGCTGGTGGCCGTCGATTTATTTCAATGCGATGAGATACTATTATATAATTAATATGGTTATTGTATACTCAAAAGAGATATATTAATTTGTGAGTTATTCTTTTACTTTCACTGAAATCATACCGATAAAATTATTACAAATATGGATTTTATTTAACTATAAAAAAGTCAGCGTTAAATTGATAAGGTACAGATGCTGTTATTTTTTTTAACAAGTTTGATATCAATAAAAACAGACCCTATCTAATCCCATCCATGGAAAAGGGAACACTGTTAATTTTGCATTAGGTTAACTTCATGTGCAATATTTTATATGAAGCCAAGTATTTGGCAAGTCTCTTCAAACAAAATATACAATGTTAGTAGTAATTTTCTTCGCGAGAAGTCTTTAGTTTTCACATTCTGTACCTTTACTCAAAAATAAATTTTGAAAAATTATTAATGAAGCAAGTTTATCAAATATTTAAGTTTATAAAAACATAAGTAATTTGAATTAAACAAATGTATATGTATTCTAAAATAACTTCACTAATTAAAATAATGTTATTGCAAATTTAATGAATAGGACTATAGATAAACATATTTCTTATTTAATGGTTTGCTATAAATTATTTTATGAAAATTATCTGCGTTTTCATCTGTAACTAATGATCATAAGTATGAAATTTAATTTTTATAATTTCATACTTAAATTTCATTATGGAATTAACATGATAACGTCACTGTAAATTGAATAATTTTAAGATGTATGAATAATTGTTATTAAATTATATAGCTCATACTGGCTAGTAGTTTTAATTAGAAATGGACAATAAAAGCGTCTGGATTGACCACTTTTCTCGACGAAGTGAAATTTACCTATATAGTAATTTTCTGTCTTACTTCAGATAACTCAATATGTTTAGTTGCCGTATTGGTTGGCAGTTAAATATTACATTTTTATACAATTGCATCGGAATTTCTTAATTATCTTGCTACAAATCTATATTTTTTAAATCTTCATTATGGTTAGTTTTGTCTAATGATTTACTTTAAATTTGTTTCCATTCCATTTAAAGTTGTAATTATTGTGTATGTGTTTAGTTTCCTGTATAGTAAATTAAACTAAGCTTGAACCTGATTTTACTAAAATAAAATTTAATATCACTTAAAAAGAACATTATAAGAAACTAAACAATAGTTGGAATAAAATTATTGGTTGAGAACATATTGAAATATAGTTTTTAGTTATTTTGTAGTATCGATATGAAAATACTGTCTAGATGTTAAATTATATTTAGTTTAATTAAGTACGTTTGTATTCCATATACATTTTTATAATTCCATTTTATCTTATTTTCTGTAGGTTCGAATTTAAAAGCAATTTTTATATTAAGTAATGTAGTATGTCTTCATTACTAACACTACCTATTAAGTTTGTGTGCTGCATGTAGTGATCCATGCTCGAATAATTTAAAAATTATCATGAATAAAATGGATAGGTTTTAGGTGTGTGTGTTTGAATAGTATAAATATAAAATATATGTAATTTAAAAAACATTGCTCATGGGTGAAATAGGTAAATTGGTGCTCATTTAATGGTATTCTTTGGAGGGTGGTATTGTGGCTACCTGCTCAGAAATATACAAGGTAGTTTTATAGATTGAAATTATTATAATAAAGCCAACTGTAAATATTTTAAACCTCTCTTATAAAACGTTATGAGATATTCTGAGCAGGACATAATATGGCATAGGCCTAATGGGATAGAAACGTTCTTAGATGTCTATATATTTTGTAAATGTATTCATTTTGATTAGATTTTTTTTAGGGTAGTGTGTCTTTGTTAATTAAAATAAAGGAGATATTTGCCAAACTGTAAAAATAATATCAACGTTTCAAGTAAAAAATCTACCCGACTATTTGAATATTTTACAGATTTTAGTTTATAAACATATGTTAAAATATAAGCTAATTACAATACTTTGTAATGTGTTTTAAATAAAGAAACAATAAAGTAAAATGTGAACATTTGTCAAAGTACCTTGTAAAATATACTAGTATTTTTCTTGGACGTTTCAGGAATACAAACTTTGTATTTCTACAAACACTGCCTATCTAGAAAAGTTGAATGTGAAATAAAATAAATGGCAACTACACATCTATTTAAGAGTTATATTCCATTTTACTTTTTTTAAGCACCGCGTCTTATTACCTTGTCAGGTTATATGCAGTACTAATTACGCTAGTGAGTTAGGGACGAGTAAGGTTCAATTTAGAGGAAGTGTACCCATATTTTCATTGAGAGAGAGTGGAAAACTATTTTGAAAAAACTCAGTACACCCAACCAGTACTTGAACCTCGATCTCTCTGTCATCAGTAGTTCAATTTTACTTGATAAGACAGACATAGCTAATAAATCAAAAACTCATATCTTTATTAGTAAAATGAAAAGTTTGTTTATTTGTATGTCTGTCTGTCGTCAGCATTGAGCGATATCTACCGGACGTAGAAGTATGAAATTTTAAAATTAATAGACCCTGTGCACAATCCTGGGTACCCCGAAGCCAAAATTTTACAATTTTGATTTTTTATTTAATTAAAAATCGGATTGGAAACAATAAAATGAAGGATTTTTTTTTTTCTGTTTGAAGAAAAGCAAACTTGCGCCGCTACCACAGGCAACGCCCAGTTTGACATTGTTCAAACATTAAAAACAGTTTCAAAATTATATCCTAATAATTTTGACTACATAAAAACTTAAAAATGCCATCAAATAAATTACTTTCAGCCTCGTCCAGCCGTAAGTTTCTATCTAAAAGTATTACTTTACATTATTGTTTGTCTTGAAATGCTACTTTTAATTTTTTTTTAAATTATTCTATATAATTATGATTAGTCGCATAGAAAACTACTAAATTTAAAATACGTTAAAAACTGTTTCTATTTATAGCTTAATAAACTTTGAATTAATTTTTAAAAAAAGTCATAATTAAAATTCATTAACAAATACAGTCATTGTCGCTCTAAACAAGTGGTTACCAACTTGGCGAGGTTCGAGGCACTTACTGCTGGAAGGGTAGTTGGAACAATTTGGAAATAACGTTAAAGATCGTTTTATTTAAGACAGTCTTTATTTCAATCCATTTTCTAGAGTAAGATAATTTTTCCTTGAGCTCTTAGCAATACTATCTACCAGCTGTAAAACCCAAGATTCAAGAACTAATAAAAACTAAACTAAACAGTACCAACCATCACACTAATATTCATTCATTTTAATTATATCACAAAGCTGACATTGTTACATTGGTATTTGTAGAAAAAAAGTGATTAGAGAACAAAATCTTTTAAAACATTTTGTTCTCGAACGTTTTTAAAAATATTGGTGGGAATTTGATTATCTCCCAAAGGGGGCATCATTTCATACAGGTTGGGAACCACTGCTTTAAACAATCAATGAAAAATATATAAAGTTATTTTAATATATATACTTTGATTTAATATCAGAAAAAGTTTACGTTATTTAAATATTAATTCTATTTTAATAATAACATGAGCTGAAACTTTTTCAATGAAAATTAAGTTGACTGTAAACTTGAACAAATATTTAATGACACTGCTAAAGCAATAATGTTGTTAATATATTTTTATAATTATGATGGATACACTGTCTTGATTTTCGGCGAAAATGCTACATCAAGGCATAGGCTAAATACACTATTATAAGCCGATAGATCTTAATTCTCTCTGATAAAAAAACATGCAACTCGTTAGTCGTCAACAATGAAAAACTTAATAGTTGAATTGAATGTTACATGGAATGTGATTATAAACTGAATAAGAATATTGACTTACCTAAGATTGTAGAATGTAAGATTAACAGTTAACTAAAGTCACTTTAACACTGAACCGAACGCATATAAACCTTTAATGATGACGCCTGTTGATATCACCACAGTGAGGGTCACGTGTTTTCACTCATAATTCTAGTCCTTGAGCGAGTTCGGTGACTCTAATAAGATTTTTAAGGGGTGTAAAGGTAGTTTTATTATTTTATTATAGTTTGAAACTAAGCCGGTGAGTAATTTTGTTTTAAGTTTTTTATTTTAAAAAAGAATGTATAATAACTATCTTCCTGATCCTTGGGAGAGTTCGGTGACCCAAATAAGATTTTTAAGGGGTGTAAGTTAGTGTTATTATAGTTTGAAACTAAACCGGCGAGTAATTGTTTTATTTTTAAAAAGAATGTATAATAACTAGCTTCTAGGTTTATCAAAAGAGCTCTCTGGTTTCCTTGAATTTTATGGTGTTGTGACAACTATTGAATAGTAAAAATTAAATAAATTTGATTAATGTAATCTCATATTACTTAATTTGTTACAATGATGTGCGTGGAACACACGACCTCAAGATTTTTAAAAATCATCATCATTCGTTCATTATTTATTATGACTAGCATAAAACTAATAATGTATTCATGATGGTTTACTCCCAAGTATATTTTGTAGATTTAACTTTGGTTTTGTAACTCTTATTTCTTATGAACACTGATGAGAATTTATATCTTCCAAGTGATAAATATAAGCAGGTATTTTTCTAAGGAAAAAAGAGGTTAAAAAGTATTATTTTAAAATGTATAAGTATATGTGATGCGAGTTTATTTTATACAATATGAATTTAATTAAAGCATAAATAATTAAAAATACTAAACATGAAACGTAACTCTAAAATTAATTGTTATATTAAAGCTTAAACTCCATGTTATATAGACGCCTCGCTGAATCATAGATTACCTTATCTGGAGAAACTTAAAACTATTTTAAAATGTTGCCTTGACATTTGGGTGTTGACCAATCCGGGAATAATGGTAGGGGCAGGAGTTTCGTGGCCACATACTATAGTAGCATTGGTTTTAATTCCATTACCAGGTGATATCTTAAAAAAAAACCTCAAAATATCCAAAATTCGGACCTCTGTGGTCTTGGGGTAAAGTGCTCGTCTCATGACTCGAGGTTTTTGGGTTCAAACCCAAGTGGGTTTCACGGATTTTTCTTGAGTGATTAAAAAATCCTTAGCACAACTTCCTTCGGAGGGGAAGTAAGGCCGTCGATCCTATGTCAAGGGTGTTATATAAATGAACCCTGGAAGGTATGTGAAAATAACTTTCCCATTAAAATTGGTAAGGCTTTTAGCGCTCGCTCAGAGAAATTATCTTGTGGCAATATAATCAATCAGTTCATAAGGTGAACGTTAAATACCTCAAATAAATAAAATAAAAAATAAAAATAGATCATAAGCGTGTGCAGCGTGGATGTAGGGACAGACACACACACACACACACACACACAAGAGGAAAGTTAGTGTGACAAAAGAAATCAGTTTTTTTTTTTTTAGAAATGGCATCGATGGATATTCCAAGTGTAGGGTTTAGGCTTTAATTAATATCTCTAGACTGGTTGACAGATGGCATTGTAATTTATAATGTTGGTTTTTCAAAGAATAATCATGTAAAATATAACCTCGATTTCGTTCTTGTTTTTAATTTATTGTAATAGTTGTTAAAAAAATTAATCAAACAAATTCTTAAAGAGGGGTGAATGGAAGGGGAGGAGAGGTCGTTGATATCTCTGCCTTCATCTTCCGGTTGGCACCCCCTCAAGCCGCACTTTGTGCACACTTATGTTCTAAAATCTAGATTCTTCTTAAGTTTGCCAACTTAAATTTATAAATAACCTCTAGTCATATATTTTTATATGTTGGCTAGGTCAGTGTTGTCCAACTGGTGGCCCGAGGGTCGAATTTAGCCCACACTAACTGAAAATGTGGCCCTCAAAGTAGCCTGGAGGATAATTAAAGGGAACCCCTCAGTGATAGATGTAAAATAGCTAGTGATTCAAATATAAATATTTATTTAAAAATTTAATAGTTTAATTATATTATGCATTCATTTGAACAATAAAAAAATATATAAATATATTTATTATGCTAATTTGTTTTGTCAAAATGTGTTTGTGAATACATTTTTGGGAGATTATTAAACTTTTTTTTTTGCTGTTGAATTAGAAATTTTCTGCCAAACAAATTAAGAATTTATATCTAATTATTGAAAATTATAGTTTAATTAGTGTTGTTTATAGGCCTGTATTAAGTTAATTGGATTAGTAAATACGTTTTCAATCCGTGGCGCAAACTGACAGTCATATTTGACTCTTGAGGTGAAAAATGTTGTACTACCCTGAGATAGGTAATAGTAGTGGTAGAACGCAAAAATTACCCTGGTTCAGTTCTGGGCGAGTTCACATAGTCAAAATCTCAGTACACGGGCTAAGGTGTCAACCTCATCGGATATAGTTGGCCGATTATCAAGAGGTTGGGATTCTAATCCTATACGGAGTGCATTTAGGATCTATGGCGTATCGCGGAGTGTTGCAAGGGAAACATTGTTAAAACTGTACCTGTGATAGATTCTCGCCTATTTGGACCCTATTTGACCAATCATACAACTGCTCTGCTCTGCATACCTCACACAGAAATATATGCCCCTCGATACCTGATTAATGAGAGTTCTATTGAGGGGTGTGAACAATTCACAGGTACAGTTCAAACTAATACTGCTTATCCTAGCAACACTTCACTACACGACACTGTTGAGGACGTTATTTTATTTCTATTTTCATGTATATTCGAACATATTTCATCTTCCTAATAGCTAACCCAATGGTTCAAATATAATTTAAATATCCAGGATTTGTAATCATACGAAGTGTAAAAAATTATATACATATATACAAAGTGTAAAAAATTATATACATATATACAAAGTGTACATAAATATATATATATATATATATATATATACAAAATGTACAAAATTATATATATATGATGAACAGTTAATACTCCAAAAAATAAAATGGCTATTAGGCCCTAAACAATGAAAATAACTTAATCAAGTTTGTAGAGAGTAAATAAAATATCACACAGGACTTGAAGCTTTCTTAGAGCGTTCTATGAATGACTCAAGAGTACTACCATCTCCCAATAAGTCATATTACTTTGTCGAAACCTGCTTTGGTGGCCGCATGGTCTAAGGTGTCGCTCTCGCAATTAACTAGACTGCTAGTGGCAGGAAAATCGGGACTCAAATCCTGTTCCTGGGGGTGTTTTTTTACTAAATAGTTTTGTCACTCTCCCTCCATGTAAATACGGGTACACTTCATTTAAATTCAACCTTCCTCATCTCTAACTCACTAGATAGTTAGTACATATGTGTATAACCCGAACGGGTAGTAAGACGTGGTGCTAAAATTAAAAATAAAGTAGGATGCGGTGCTCCCAGACAGTCATCAGAAGAAAATGAAAAATATGATTACTTTACTTTCATTGTATGATACACAAGTGGTAGCCATGGCAACGCACAATGTCAACGTCACTCCCAGATGCCGAATACTCTTCTTTTAGTTGCACAATGCACTTCGATAGACGAAATCAAACGGTGGATGAAGAGATAACTTTTTTTTTTTTTTTTTAAATGGTCGTTTTAATTAATATCAATTTGGGGTTTTTAATCTGCACTTCTTGAACCGACAGATTATATCAGCACGCGATTGACAAACATTCTTAATTATAGAACAGATTTCACACCAAATTTTCGGATCGTTAATTCATCAAGTTGAAAAGGAAGACCTAGTTTCTCTCACTACACTTTTTTTAGGCTATACCAAGAATCAAACCTAGGACTATTCAATCAGTAAGTAGACGCATTCAGAAGAGTGAGTGGGAAGAGAACCATTTTGGATGTTATTCTTAGGTACAAAGCAAACTGGATCGAACACATCCTTAGGAGGAACTATCTTCTGCACGACGTCATAGAAGGCAATGTTTAAGGAAAGGGGAGCTTAGGAAGACGGAAGATTCAAATATTGGATTACTTGAAGGAGAGAAGAAAATTCTGGAAGCTAATTGAGAAGACGAAGGTCAGGATACATTGGAGGTCTAAGTTCATTGACAAAAGAAATGAACCTGTCATAATACAGTACACCTAATAATAATAAGTAGACATGCTATTAGCTGAACGAAGGTGTCAGACGTCAGACGTTCAAGCTTACGAAGGTGGTGTGAAAAGAAAAATTAAACTAAAATTAAACTTCTCGAAGAAGGACCCCTCAAATATTAAAATTTTTGTACAGTGATTTCTAGGCATGAGTTCCAAAATAGAAGCTTTTGCGGATAATTTAAATATGTACGATTTAGTTGGGATGATTTATGTTAAATGGGACCACATTGTTATTGTTTGGACTCATTGGGGATTGCCGATTAGGGCAATTAAATCACTATTTCATGTTTACTAGATTAATTATTAATACCTGGGCCTTTGATTTGCCTATTAATTGCTTTTATGATGGGTCTAATGGGAATTTGTTATGAAGTCAAATTTAATTATTGATTAGGTCATATGTTTTGGGTCACTATTTATGGACGTGAGGAAGTGTCCCGCAATTATCAAATGTTGGTTATCAGGAGCTATCATATTGTATAATGCCGTTTGATTACTGGTAATTTTCTATGGTTCCTTAAAGCCTGTGTGTGCCCATTATATGAATGTTCATTTCTAAAATACACAATTATTTTGAGCGCCTAACGCTTTATGCTGTCTCACTCTCTCATTGAGCTGTATTTTCTGAACAAAATAACTCTCTTGTTACCATCCCTTTCCGTTATTTATGTGTGATCATAAAGAGGGGTTACACCTAACCTAAGCTAACATAACCTAGCCTAACATAACCTAGCCTAACCTAATCTAACATAACCTCCAGTTTACATTTTTAGCTTAGTCATTAAGAATTTAATTTTTACTCCTCAGTTCATGTAAGGGTAGGATGAATTGTTCCACAATGCGTGTGCACCCGTATTAGTTGTTCCACAATGCGTGTGCACCGTAGATAATTAGCCAGGGGTGCTGACCACTAGACCAAGAAGTTGGTCACTATCGTAACTAATACATGCGTATAGTACAAATGATACTGAGACGTGGGGAGAAAAGTAGAAAAACTAACAACTTTATTAATAGATTTGTATCGATGACCATATCTCACTCATTTAATCATTGGTATCTTTTGTTATTCAAAAGGCAATATATTGTGAGTGTGCCCCCCCCCCTCTAGCCCCATCCCCACCCCATATGGTAGCTACACCCATCAGGTGTGAGTGAAAAAGAAGTCATTCAAACCCTTTAAAAAATCGTCAAAACTTTTTTTACCAAACAATACATTATAAATGAGGTATGTTGAGATTTTTGTAAAAAGAAATTTTTCTTATAAAATTCAGACCTTTTGTTACGGTCAACATTGAACATATTTTACTATATTATTAGTGTTATCTTATAGGTATTTATAATATATATCAAGAAAAGGGAGATGCATATCATATGTTTTAACTTATGCACATGTTAAGGTAGATCTAGCGACATTTTTTTTTCAACTGTCAGATAAAATTCTTCATATGGAAATTGGACTGAATAGTTAGGTACCTTATAAAGCTGCTCTCGCCAATGATTGGACAGGTATTGTGTCAGCTGAGCCTGTGATTGAAATGGATTCTATTATGATTGATTACCTGTATTTGAATACTCTGCTTATTCCTGGGGGAAAGGAAGGGAAAGAGTGGGACTTTGTTTAAGGTGGGAGTATACACTCCGGGGGTGAGCTAATGGTTTCGCGTCAGTCGATACATTGATCTACTTTGCCTTTGAAAACGCAACGTGTTGCCCTTGAATGGGGGCGGTGAGAACACGAGAGAAAATTACCTATTTTCACTGAATTAACTAATAAAAACCAGAAGGTACGCTTTTGTTTATAGAATGAGGTTTAAATTGCAAAAGTTAATTCCAATCTTTAAATTGCTTTTTTTTATATAGAGCTTTAAAGTCAAAAGAACCCACTGTAGCTATGTGGATAGCCCACGAGGTTAGGGAGCATATGACAATCTCTCTTACGGTATTATAATTTCAATCTCAGCAAGGCGTAATTTTTTTTAGCACTGCGTCCTACTACCCGTTCGGGTTACCATTATGTACTAATTAGGTTAATGGATTTAGGGATTAGGGAGGTTACCTCTACATAAAGTGAACCCGCATTTGCGTGAAGGGAGAAGGGGAAAACAATTTTATAAAAACCACTGGCAGTACACCCAACCGAGATTTGAGCCTCGATCTCCCCATCACAGGCAGTCAAGGCTATTATGAGAGACCCACCTCGGTATCGTAGTTAGCTAATGCGCTGGTTTTTTGTTGAGCTGGACTGCCGAGAACGGGAATATCAAGGTTTTAATCTCGCTCTAGTGAGTTGGGAGTGGTTTTTCCTAAACTGTTTTTCCCTCTCCATCTACGCAAATGCGGTTTCACTTCCTCTATAATCAACCTTACCAATTCCTAACCCATTAGCGTAAGTAGCGTACAGACCGAACGGGTAGTAAAACGTGGTGTTAAGTATTTATTTATTTCATTGTGAGAGAAGCGCGTTTCTGCGCAGAAAAAAAAGGAGCTAATCATCTTAAGGGCTATTTCAATATAATGTAGTTTAATTAAATACGGTAGAAACTCGATAGTTCTATGTTCCGTGTAGTTCGATTTAAGGATACATTCGTTCGGTCCATGTCCTTTTACATAGTATGAACGATGCGTGGTTACGCGGCAAAACAGCAATCACGAGCACAAAAAAATTCCACACCTGATATTTTCAAATTCTAATAATACCCACATTATATTTATATTTGTAAAATAACGTTTGTATTTAGTAGGGTAAAAACACTTAAAAGTATATATTTAACACAAATATTTTATTACGTGTAATTCGAGTTTTCAATCGTTCCAATATGGAACCGGTTGCCGTTTAGCTAGAACCTTTATACCCCCCTCGGTGGCGTAGTTAGCTAACGCACTAGTTTCGTGTTGGACTAGACTGCTGAAGATGGGGAGATCGATGTTCAAATTTTGGTCAGGTGAATTGAGGTTTTTTCCCCCCTAAAATGGTTTTCCACTCTCCCTCCACACAAATGTGGGTTCACTTCCCCTAAATTCAATCTTACCAATTCCTAACCCATTAGCGTAATTAATAATTTAGCGTATAAGCCGAAAGAGTAGCAAGACGCGATGCTTAAACAAAATTTGAACCTTTGGGTTCTCTCTTGTATATTATTTTGAAATTTATCCTTTATTTTATTTTTCCTACGAGTTGTTCAACACGTCACTACTAGCCCTAAAGATAGAATTAATATAATATATTTAAAACTCTCCCTTTTGATGATGGTACCAAAGAAATTCGATATTAAATTTGATAAAATAAGAGAAAAGTGTGTCAGCTTTTTAATAAAGTATTAACTATTACTATTAATACAATAGAACTCTCCCTCCTGACGATGGTACCAAAGAAATACGATATTAAATTAGGTCAAATAAGAGAAAAACTTGTCAGTTTTGCAATAAAGTAGAAGGTATGAAGAGTCTTGATCAAAACCCCCTCAATACCTCCTCTTCCACAGCCGTGAGCAGCAGGTGGCTCGCTCGGCCCATTATAGGGTTACAGGAGGGTTGGCGTGACGTCACACGCACGAGCGGGGTCACTCCGGACCTGCGCGTTGGCGATTGTCGAGGGGAAGACGTGAAGAAGAACGAACCCACCCTGATGTGCGAGAGTTTGTCCTAGGACCAGACTAGCGTGACCTGGCACTATAACAGAAGTCGAGCAGTAACCGGCCGGCGCGCTAGTAGTAGCCATGGGAGTGTTGGGAGCAGACCAACATAGCCAAGGGTACACCGCCGCTGACGTCACCTCGTTGCTAGGCCGCGACTCGAACCGGCGACCTTCAGGTGAGACGAGAAACATGATAAAGTATACTAAGGATAAATAGCTTTCTGGTTTCACTTTTCTCAAGTACTCTCTTTTATTTATAAAGATGTTAATTAATTTTTATTATAATTATATCAATGCTCACCTGTTGTATTAATATTAAGAATATTTTACATTGTTTCAAACACCTATGATTATAAATCTTTCTTAAATTAGAATAGCTATTTATTTATTTTTTAGAAAATCTAATTATACCTATTTTTAGGAATAGTGCTTTCTTCAATCACAGGAAGAGCTTTTTAGAAAATACAAGTTTTTTTTTTGTGGTCAGCGCTTAAAATATTTTACTATATTATTAGCACTACATCTTACTGCCCGTTCAGGTTACGCGTAAGTACTATTTACTCTAATGGGTTAGGAGTTGGGAAGGTTGAATTTAAAGGAAGTGAACCCACATTGTTGTGAGAATGGAAAACCATTTAGGAAAAACCAGCCCCAGTTCACCCGACCGAGATTCGAACCTCGATCTTCCCGTCCTCGGCAGTCTGGTTCAACAAGAGACAAGCGCGTTAGCCAACTACGCCACCGAGGCGGGTTTTACTATATTATTAGTGAATAAATTAGCCAAAGCTATTATATTTGTTATAGTGAGGATTTACTCGCATATTCTGAAAATTAAAAATTGACACCTCTTCGATTCCCATGTCCAGGTATCATTTTTAAATTTTCATAATATATTATTAGTGTTATTTTATAGGTGTTGATAATATATAAAAGGACACCTGCAGATCACATGATTTGACGAATGGATACATAAGAGTAAATCTTGTTTCTTTCTTGCTATCAGATTGGACCCTTCTTATATAAATTGGACTGTAGCGGTCTAATAGCTCCCATATGGTGCTAACACAATCGATTGGCTTGATTTGTGGACTTCGGAGGCATTGGTCGGTTTTTAACCTCTGTAATTGCTAGGAAGGCACCGAGGTTTCGGTTCTGGTGTTACAGTAGCTATCTTCTGGGACTAAATACTTAAACTAGTGCCAGTGTTTACTAGGTTTTTAAGACTAAAAAAAGGAATGAATAACTTTGTAAATTCAACTCTTTATTATTCACTCTATTCATATCGCTTTCAAATAATTGTCATTGTTATTTCATAAAGATTATTGTATTATTAATTTTTGTTTAGGTTTAGAAATCATTCTTTTTAACTTTTTAAACATTCTTAGATTTTCTTGGTCAAATTAAATTAAAATCTATATTAACTGGAATAGCTTTGGTTAGATTTCTATACATCCAGCGCTGGGCATATCTCATTGTCAGTCATTCAGCTGGTTAGTGATACCCACACCATCTGATAGAGATCCCATGTACTAGGGAAGATCAGAAAGTATGTTGCTTTCCCATTGCCTTCAACACCGAATTTCTATAAGCGAGTGGAAAATAGCCTACCAATTTTGCCAGGAAAGGTATTACCACATACGTTAGAGGGTTCTCTAACATATTAATGTCATGTTTTTTTTAAAAAATATTTAAAGATTAAGGTTAGTTTAGGTAACGATTACAAAATGTATTCAAGTTACTGTTGAGTTGCTATGTGTAGAAAATTAGACTTATGTTTCTACTCTAGCTGCATTTACCCGCCTCGGTGGCGTAATTGGCTAACGCGCTAGTCGAGTTGAGCTGCTTGACTGCTGAGGACGGGGAGCTCGAGGTTCGAATCTTGGTCGGGTGAACGGGGGGTGGTTTTTCCTAAATGGTTTTCCACTCTTCCTCCACACAAATGTGGGTTCACTTCCTCTAATTCAACCTTCCCAATTCCTAATCCATTAGAGTAATTAGTACTTAAAGCGTATAAACCCGAACGGGTAGTAAGACGCGGTGCTAAATATTATTATGTAGCTGCATTTGATTTATTTTGCTGAAAAAAAAAAGTTGTTGGCTGTTAAAACTATAAGATCACCAACATTTCCACACATCCCCTTTCATACCACCTTAAAGTTATGTTAAACGTATTTTTATTAATTCAATTTTATTCTAGTTTTGATGCGTTAAAATGATAGCTTAAGTTGAGTAATAATACAAACAGTTCTCGCACTGGTGATTAAGTGGCCTTAAGACTTTAGGCTCATGACTTGACTGGGAAGTAGAGGTTTGAATCTCGGGGAGATTATGTACAGTAGAGTATATATATATACTCTACTGTAAACGT
Source organism: Timema douglasi (assembly GCA_901482245.1). Classification (NCBI taxonomy): domain Eukaryota; kingdom Metazoa; phylum Arthropoda; class Insecta; order Phasmatodea; family Timematidae; genus Timema; species Timema douglasi. The sequence continues at coordinate 166,524 of CABEEJ010001206.1, forward strand.
AAAAATAAAGTTAAAGTGACATTAAGACAGATGTGTTTGTTAGTTGTCTTCTCACAATAATTCAAGGTTGAAATTAGCATAAAATTGAATTGAATAAAAAAAACATATGTAGCTTGAAGTAAGTATTTCGGAGAGGTTTAATTAAAGGTATATTGACACCCAAACGATTGTGTTTAATATTTTCTTTTACGTTGCAACAAGTAGCTTATATGGTCATCCACCATCCTACTCCAACATAAATAATATATAACTTGTGGATACAGTAATCCATCACTTGTAGATAATCTCCCCGAGATATATATATTAGCAACGCATCTTACTACCTGTTCGGGTTATACGACTATGTACTAATTACGCCAATGGTTTAGGGATTAGGAATGTTTTAATTGAGAAGTGCACCCGTATTTGCGTGGAAGGAGAGTGGAAAACCATTTAGGAAAAGCCAACCCCAGTGCACCTGACAGGGAATGAAGTCCGATTTCTCCGTCTTCGGCAGAATATTTATTTATCTAAAATTTAAATCCAAAAGCAGTACACTTAACGTACACTTTCTAAAACCAATCTAATTTATAATATCACAACTTTTAAACTAAATTAACTCTAAAACAAACACAGCACCCAGTACTTCCATCTCCGAGAAAGGGGAAACCCCATTTTCACTTATGATAAAGTTTTTTTCCCCAACGGAAATTGAACCCCAGATCTCTTAACTCAGTATGTCCTACAAGATGTCAGAGTTTACACTGGTGGAGACACGGGCAAAGGCTTCAGTGTCATTTTGTCTGGTTCACCGATGAAGGGTAGATCTATGATGATTTTTCCTCAATTGTGATCCACTTTCCCTCCACAACGATGCCTTTAAATTTCCTACCTTCTCTCTACCCCATTGATAAACCCCATAAATATGTATATAGTTTAGAAATATAAATTATTATTATTATTATTATTATTATTATTATTATTAGCACCGCGTCTTACTACCCGTTCGGGTTATACGCACTTACGCTAATGTGTAATGGTAGGGTGATTGTGAGATGAAATGAAGGACCTACAGTTTAACGTGGAATCCNGTAGGGTGATTGTGAGATGAAATGAAGGACCTACAGTTTAACGTGGAATCCGAACCACGGTGGAGGCCTGGCATTCCTCACATTCGAAATTTAAATTAATTATCACTGATTAAATATATATATGTATATTTATTAATACTTTTATTAATCAAATAAATACATAATAAAATTCAACCATGTTCTTTTTAAATACATATGTTTATTAGACTCATTAAATATTTCACATCTGCCACCGAGGGTTTCTGTGAACGACACATTTGACCCACGGGACTTCATTTGACCCACACTGTTCGCTTATGTTGCCCAACCGAGATATTCCATCTTGCAAGAGAAAAGAACTAAACATAATGTATAAGTGTAAAGAGATACTAGACACTACTTCAATTTTAAATATAAAACATTACACGCCGCGTAATTAGATCAAAGAATAACATTCGTATGTTAGGACCCCCATAGCGGTCAAATTGGATGATAGCAACACATTCTTCTATATCGGTCGTATCCAAACCAGCAAGCGGTAATCTGACATAATTGGCCAATTTCACAGCTAATACTCCTCAAGTGTGGTGCTATACTTATTACAAGACGAGACCTAAGCTCTAAACTCGAATGAATGTGTTATGTTTCGCATATGAAACTGGCCCATTCAATTCTTGTTTCAGTAGATGCTGTCTTGTATTTAGTATATCACCGTACTTGAGGTGTACTAAGTCGAACTATGAAACTGGCTCATTCCATTCTGGACTAGGTAGGTGTCGTACTGTATTTACTATAGAGCCGCACTTAAGGCGTACTAAAGACTATGAAACTATCTCAATATGCTGGGTTTATGATTGATATACAGACGTACTTTCTCTAACGATTTATTGATACTTCCAGATAAATAAAAAAATACACCCTAGGAACTTTATAAAACTGATAAAACCTTTGTGGATTCAACAAACAACTTAACTATAATATCCCAATTACAAATATACTGGCCTTTATTCTTGATTAATAAACTCTTTGGACGGATATTATAATAATAGTAACTAATAGGTGAGTAACTTCTTGTGCATAACAGTGATTTACATAAGATGTAGCGGCCTAGTGTTAAGGTGTCGGACTTCTGTGCTGGGAGTTCGGGGTTAAATCCTCGGTCCCGGCACAGATTTATTTGATTGCCAAACCTTTCCTTCACCTCTGACAAGACGAGTATTACTCACAGCTTGTGAATGTGTGGAATGCCAAGCCTCCACCGTGGTTAGGATTCCACGTCCATTTCATCTCACTATCACCCTACCATTACACATTAGCTTAAGTGCGTATAACCCGAGCGGGTAGTAAGACGTGGTACTAATAATAATGCATATGTAGTTTATAAACCATTTTTAGCTAAAAACGTATCCATAATAATCTACATAAAACATTTTTCTAGTCAAATAAAAATAAATACTTATAGAACATTAATTCTTAATAAAACAAGCCAAACCATCCATGAAATATATTAAACACAATTACTGTTTAGGCACTTTTTTGTCTGGTGATTAGAACCAAGCATACACATTTTGGATTATTTTATTGAAGATTTTATTAATAAAAAATTATCTTTATCTTTGATTAACACTACGCAGTTATAAAACTAATAAAACCAATACTACTGAGACATCTTAATAATTTTGTAAATCATATTTATAATAACTTTAAAAGATTCATTGATGTTATACCACTAAATCTTTAAAATTTCACTGAATATCTCAAAGCTTCTCATGCAACAATGAATATCGATGTAGTTTTATTGTTACAACTGGTTGAAGTTGTGCCAAATCATCTATTTTGGTTAGCATTAAAATAAATACTGAAGCCATTTTGAATCCAAAGCAGATATAATTATTTACAAAACAAATTACACTAGGCCTATATTCCTATCCTGTATACCTTAATGTTTAAAAATGCTATTCTACTTATTTAAAAGATATATTAGACATTAAATAATACATGTATTGTAATTATTCCTATTTTGTTACCCTTTTAGGATTGTAGACATCCGCTTTGGTTGAGCTGCTAAAACATTCGACGGTGTCAGAGATTTATTAGAATTTGTTGCGCGTTAGTCCAGCATATCAATTACAGTGGCATTGTCATCAAATAAAGTTAAATATTATGGGTTTGTCAGACTATTTGTTTGTTTTTTATTGTGTTCGAAATATTTTATAAATAATAATTAAAATAAAAACTTGATTACGAGTTAAAATTAAAATACAAAACTAGATAGTTTCTAGCTTTATATTTATTGGGTATTCATAAAAGCATGGCCCTCATGACATATCTACACACATTTCTCTGGTCTCAATTTCACTCTATTTTAAAGTAGATTACAAAAACACTTTACCATAATGCAACGTCTGGTTTGAGCTGTGTTACCTACCTGAGCAAGATGCATATTCAGGGGTTAGATGGGGCTATTAACGACTTAGTCTTAGGGGTAAGACATAAAATGACAACTTAATTGCCTCATAAAAAACGTTTCAAAAATACTCTTTCTATGTTTGTCATATTCAAGCTAATTGTTTGTTATATTCAAGATAATTGTCTGTTAGATTTGATTATATGTTACTTGATTCAACACCCATTTGAGTAATTCAAGAGCCATGTATGTAGGACTACATCATTTGAAGAACGTTGAAAGACATTAATCAACACCCATTTGACTATCTCTAAGGAAATGCATGGACATGGGTATTGATACAAATCTTTCAAATTCATTTTACAATCTCAAAAGATATATATACTCCACTCACGGTAGGAATTACTCTCTGATAGGTCTTTTTTTCCTACCAATAATTACTATATTTCTGGTAGGGAAAAAGGCCTTTCATAAAACAATTCCTACGCTGAATAGACTTTATGGACATCAATTTTAAAACCTATAAATACATGTCTATGCACTACTTCAAAATACACGTTTTGACCTCATTTTTGAAACCTAGAAATACATGTCTATACACTACTTCAAAATACACGTTTTGACCTCATTTTTGAAACCTCGAAATACATGTCGAGGCACTATTTCAAAACACATGTTTGTCCTAATTTTAACGAAATACATGTATATACACTACACCAAAATATATGTTTTTTTTGGCTCATTTTAAAAACCTTTAAATACATATATATGTGCTACTACTTCAAAATACATGTTTGACCTAATTTTAACGAAATACATGTATATACACTACTTCAAAATATATGTTTTGAGCTCATTTTTAAAACCTTGAAATACATATATATGCACTACTTCAAAATACTTGTTTGGCTTCATTTTTAACGAAATACATGTATATGCACTACTTAAGAATACATATTTGAGCTCATTTTTAACGAAATACATGTATATGCACTACTTCAAAATACATGTTTTGAGATCATTTTTAAAACCTCTAAATACGTGTATAGGCACTACTTCAATATTATGTTTTTACCTCGTTTTTGAAACCTCGAAATACATGTATAAGCACTACTTCAATATACATGTTTTGAGCTCATTTTTAAAACCTCGAAATACGTGTATAGGCACTACTTCAATATTATGTTTTTACCTCGTTTTTGAAACCTCGAAATACATGTAATATGCACTACTTCAATATACATGTTTTGAGATTATTTTTAAAACCTCGAAACACATATACCCACAACTATTTGACTACTTAAAAAGTTTTGTACAAAATCCATAGAGGATTGGAGGTTAAAAATGGTAGCCTCTTATATAGTTTAGTCTGGTTGATACTTGTATAAAAAATACTTTTAAAATGTGTGAGATAAGCCTGTTTTCCTTGGAGCTTTTACGGGAGTGGTATCCATTATTAAGCCTACCTGTTGCTGGGCTATGCTGACCTCGGCTCAGAGCAACAGTTGGTTGCTGCTATCGAACCGTCTCGACGTTTAGACTACGTCATACACGCACACGATTGACCTACAGGGAAATTTTCATATAAAGGACTTCATCAACTAAAAAAAAAAAGTTACTAGATCTACGTTCACATAAGGCCTACCTGCTTCGGTGGTTTCATGGTCTAAGGGCTCACTTTCGTATTAGACTAAACTGTTTATGACAGGGAGATCAGAGTTTGAATCCCGGTTGGTTTTACTGGAGGTGGTTTTTTCCAATTTAGTTTTTCACTATCCATTTTTAGCAAATGCGGGTACACTTAAACTTTAGATTAAACCTTCCTATTCACTATCTAAACTTGCGTAATTAGTAAAGGTGCGTTTAGCTTGAATTAAATATTAAGACACTGTGATAAATGAAAAAACTTTCACATGTTCATACGTCAAGTCATGCTATTTGCAGCTATCACGTTTAATAAATAATATAAATATATATAAAATAATGCTTATAATATAATAAAACACTATCAATGTTGTCATAAAAAAAATCTACTTTCGAGAGTATATTATGAAAATTGAGTAGCTCGGCTATCTTTCATAACAAAAAATCGTAGGGAGCTCTGGCGGGTAGAATTATTTTTGAAGATATTCGAAATAAAAAGTCCCTTCTTTTATAAGATTCTGCATAGTTTATAAGATAAAGCGTAGAAACTGGAAAAATATTTCCTTTTCAGTATTTTAAAAAAAAATTTACGTTCTGATTTCGTTTAATCAAAATGAAATTCTTCAAACTTACATCAAAAGGCACCCATTAATGCAATAAAATACTAGTCACTATTGTTTTTTAGTCAATTTTTAGCTTAATTATACTGGTTTGACGAGTGAAAATCAGTTTGTGGCATTGGAGCTATACTCATAATTAAAATATCAAAATATATTACGAGTCTTTCACTCAATTTAAAATAAAGCTAAAAAATTGGCCTAATGAAACTACTTCCTAATTATGTAGGCCCATAACTTAATGACTTTGCTGTTTTGATTCTAAAGAATTAATATAAATATGAATATATAGGCCTACAGTAGAAAAGCTGTAACCTTACATTTTATATAATTTTTTACATGTTTGTTTCCATATCTTAATATAAGTAGAACTTCTAGTGAATTTACTAATTATTTCATAATTAATGTTTACTTTTCCATTCTAGTTTTGCTTACTATATAAATTAGATTCGGGTCTTAAAAAAGCCTGCTTTAAATCAATTTAGTTGCTATGACACCAACATGACGTTAATATATTATATTTACTTTGTATCTATCACTAGCTTAAATTTAAACTATGTTATTTTTGTTAAGTTTTTATTTTAAAATGGTAATATGGCTGCACTCTGCTAAACTGAGTTAATTTGGAAGTCCACCCCACTACCCTCTCTCAGACCAGTGACGAAACACTTTAACTTCGAATTAAGATTAAAGTTACGCCATTTGTGAATGTAAAGCAAACATTTTATTTTAAAAATAAAGTTGCTGATTCGAGAAATGTTTGAGTGGAGCCCATTCAGAGTGAATGCAACGCCAAATTTTGTGGGTAAAATGCAGGTGGATATAAAGCAGACATTTTAATCAAGTTGTTTATTTGATAAATGTCTGAATGGAGCCCACTCAGGTTGGTTTCCCCTAATCCAAGATGGCGCTCTCTCTCTGAACATAAAACGATTAAAAATACTATTTAACAAAACTTGACATAAAGCCAATAAACACCAGATCTATTGTGTGGATCCAATAGGACTCACCTGTATACAACCCCAGTTTAAATCAAACTAAGAATTCCTTAGAATTCCTAGTGGCAGAGCTAATAGGTTTTTAGTAAGACTCTGTTGGGGAGAGTAAGAACAGTTTATGACAGTTATAAATGTTGATAAAAAATACTTCCATATAGGGCTGGCCATTAGGTGAACCTAGGCGGTGTCTAGGGCGCAAAGGTCCATTCCAACCAAATGTAATTTTTTTATGCTTAAAAAATTGTATTTGAATTAAATAATTATTTATATGTGTTTAAAAATTATTATTTAAATTAAATAAGCTAATAATTATTTATAGGCTAGCATTTGCCCACGGTTTCATTCACATCTTTAAAGCTAAACATTTTTTTATTATTATTTAGCACCGCATCTTACTACCCGTTCGGTTTATACGCTTTAAGTACTAATTACGCTAATGGATTAGGATTTGGGAAGGTTGGATTAGAGGAAGTGAACCCGCATTTACGTGTAGAGAGTGGAAAACCATTTAGGAAAACCAACCCCAGTTCATCCGACCGAGATTCGAAACTCGATCTCCCCGTCCTCAATAGTCGAGCTCAACACGACTAGCGCGTTAGCCAACTACGCCACCGAGACGGGTCTAAACATTAATCACAGCCCATAAACGTATTTCACAAACGAAAGCAATATTTTCCTAAATCTTAAGTTATGTAAAAACAAATTATATACATTGCTACAAAAAATATGGGAAATAAGAAGGAGCATCACAAAATACATACATACATACATACATACATACATACATACATACATACATACATACATACATACATACATACATACATACATACATA
>CABEEJ010001207.1:0-10911 GCA_901482245.1 Timema douglasi
GTTTCCTAATTGGTTTCTCACTCTCCCTCCACGCAAATGCGGGTTCACTTCCTCTAATTCAACCTTCCCAATTCCTACTCCATTAGAGTAATTAGTACTTAAGGCGTATAACCCGAACGGGTAGTAATACGCGGTGCTAAATATTATATAGTAATATTAAAGTATCAATAATTATTTACAAATAGGTTGACATAAGCTACTTTCATTCAATTTTCGGGATAAAGAAACTTCTGTTAGCTATCACCAGCTCTCCTATCGTAGATGGGGTGATGTTTACATATGTATATACCTCTACGTCTCCCTATAAACATTAAAACCTAAGCGAACGTTCGATATTTCGAATCCAAATCTGAATCTAAATAAAGCTTAGATTCGGATTCTGTGTTTAGATAAAAACTAACATATATTTATACTTGCTTAACCAATTAATATCATTAGTATAATCAGGCCGGAATGAGCAGAAACTTGCCCAATTAGTGAGATGACCAAGTTCACTTTTGGGATGTAGCATACATAAATCGTGTTTGTGCACACATATATTTACAAACTTACATATTTAATATATATTACAGAGTGAGGGACACGCCGGTAACGTCTGGTTTTAATCTCTTCCGGGCGTACCCAAGATATTTCCCATAAATTGTTTAATTTGTTTCGTTCACCTGAATGAAGGTACATTTTAACTAAATTCTCATTTCCTCATCATTACCTCAATAATACAAATATGCAGATCGCTAGGCCGGGTAGTAAGACACAAAAACACGAGCACACAGGAAATCAGGTTAAAATATTTATTCTCGTTAATAGCTGAAGCACGTACTTGAGAGACTTGATTCTGACATTAATTAATTAATTACAACCCATGCCATTAGACACACGGTATAAATGTCAAGCTCATTTAAAGTATTTTTTACCATGGCGGGGGAGGTCTGGGTTCGTTTGCCAGTCACGTGTGCTCAGGGTGGTTATTTTTTATAAATGATTTTCCACTCTACTTTTATGGAAATGTGGGTAGATCTCCTCTAAATTCTACCCCTTTTTTTCATCTATACAACATTAGCGTGATTAATAAACATGTGGCCGCATTATCTAAGGCGTCATTCTCACAATAGACTAGACTGATGATGATGGGGTTTGAATCCCATTAGGATGTATTGAGGGTGTTTTTTTCCTAAAAGGTTTCCCACTTTTCTTCCAGGAAAACGCGGGTGGATTTCATCTTAAATCAACCTTCCTTATGTCCAACACCTTAGCTCAGTTTTCGAGTGTGTTTCTGAGTCTTAAGGTCCCCGGGTTCGATTCCCGGCATGGCCAAAAAAAAAATTATCTTCGGTGAAATGTGGGTTTCCTCTTTGCTAGTGATGAATTAACGGACGGGGGCTGGATGTTGTGTCTGTACTTGATTTAAGTTAGTTTACAAGTCGTGTTCTGATATAATCAGTCGGTTCAGAAAGTGCACCTTAAATACCTCAAATAATATTTTTAATCAATCTTCCTCATTATTAACATATTAGCATAATTAATACACAAGCGTATAAACCGAACGGGTAGTAATAAGCAATACAGACTTCTGTGCTGGCGGCCGGGGTTCAATCCTCGGTCCCGGCACAGATTTATCTGATTACCTAACCCTTCCTTCACCTCTGACAAGACATCTTGTGAATGTGGGGAATGCCAGGCCTCCACCGCGGTTCGGATCCCACGTTAAACTGTAGGTCCTTCATTTCATCTCACAATCACCCTACCATTACACATTAGCGTAAGTGCGTATAACCCGAACGGGTAATAAGACGTGGTGATGATGATAATAATAATAGAAGCAGTATATTTATTATTTATTCCATGTGGTGCAAGAATACGTGTGTGTAATTTTATAGTAGCAGGACGATATTCAAATTAAGCTTTATTAGGAGGCCGAAGTTCAGTTGTTAAACTATTTATTAAGTTAATTTGGTTATAATCAAATAATCATTTATGGTATTGGTTGGTAGATTTATATAAATATTAATATTATGTGTGGTTTATTTTATTTATAATTCTTATTGAGTTTACTAACTGAATAAATTATTTTGGTTTTCAGTGCGTTTTGAAGGATTTTTTTTTCATCTCTTAGTAAATCGTTTAATAGACTTAAAACCAGAATTATTTCAAAAATGTATCCAACCAGAAACAATATATTGAAACATATTTACACTGAGTTTATGTTAAAATAATGCCGAGAAGCTTTTTTTTTACATCAAATATCTGAAAGTGTAAGATGTGTTAATATACGGCTGAATATAAAATTCCTTAAAGAAATAAAAAATAAAAAAGTACATAAAACATGTCACACGAGCAAGAAATTTAATGTTCTCATTGTGTCAGAGCAACTTTATAACTGTGAGTAAGTGTTTCCCCAACTTCCTCTTGACATTTGTAAACGTAATAATTTTATTTTGCATTTTGCGGCACTTACTAGAATATAGTATGTTTCTTTGACAAATAAAGAACAAAGATGAACTGGAATTTTAAAAAATGAAAATGGTACATTGTAATAATATTTAAACACCTAAGTAATAATTTTAGGATATCTATCATGCAAATATATACAATTATAAATCACAAATAAGTTTTTAAAACATTTTATATATCTTATTTGGTTTTGTGTCTATGCAAATCTTGATAAATTATTCAAATGAAACAAACTATAAAATTACTTTATCTTGATTACTCAAAGAGAGGAGTATTGTGATCGTCACAAAAATCCAAATCGATATTTTGACAAATGTCTACATTTCATTTCATGACCCACTGAAACCTAAAAAGTTATTTTCGTTATGTCATTCTTACGTCTGTCTGTTTGTGTCTTTAAAAAGGCCTAGAACCTAAACCATTTTACTGATCGGGCTAGTTGTTATTCTCTTTGGTGGCCAGAGATGTTCCTCTTTTCTCAATATTTCTGTAAAAGTATATTTTATTTCATTTATGCTCTTTGGTGAAGTGTTTTTTTTACAACAATGTATATGATTTCTCTTCACCAATCTTATGAGTTGTTTTTTTAGTAACTGTCTCTTTAAGAGAAAGTATGTGCGGTGCACTATAACATATATTTAAATATGTATTATATATACCATATTTTAAAAATACTTCTGAAATATTATCGTTTTCTTAACATACAATTTTAAAGAACTGTTAAGATTAATTTTTTTTAGAAATTTAACTTGTCTTCCAAACGAAGATAATATAAACACAACAAAAGATGTAGACGAAATGAATTATGTATGCTGTCACAAAGTAACTAGCAGTAAAGGGAATTTACAAAGTGTTATCGTAATTTCAGGTAAGTTGATTCATGTGAAATATTTCTCTCTTGGTTCGTTTTATAGATTCGACTCGGTTCGTTTCAGAGTTTATTTTAAACACTTTACCCCAACTTCGATCATAAAGATATTTTATATTGTACTGTCTTTAAAACAATAAAATATGACAGAAGGAAGACTATTAGTCGAGATTTAAAACATAAAATAATAGACGCTGTATATTTTACGTTTATCTCGTGGAGCAAATAATAATTTTGTTTTGTAAGCTAAGAATGATTTTTTTTTTGCGTTCTCGTATAGAGAGAAAGTATTGTAATCGTGATATTATGATGAATATTTACGTTTTATGTGTTTCCAAGCTCAAAAAAAGTGCATTTTACAATTCTGTCTGTCAGTATGTCTGTCCATATGCTATCCCTGGTTACAGATCTTAAATGGTTTGATGCATTTTGTTCAAACTTGATGTTTAGGTGTTATAGAGAAGTACCTAATGACTTTTTTTTTTATAGACTCCAACCCTCAAATTAAGGGTATTTTACTGATGAGGGATTCTTTTTAGTTCCAAATTTTTCGAAAATGGTTATAGCAATTTTGTTTAAAACTGAGATCTAACAATAACAATGAATTCTTGTTTTTTTGGTAAAGATTCATTAAAGGATAGTTTAGTGTTGAGTTCGTTTGTAAATTTAAAATATTTTGAAAATTACTCTAGCAAATTTGCTTAATGTATTTCTGAGGAGTGTTAGACAGGGGGAAAAAAACTGTATACTTTTCACTGGAGGAGAAATTGGTTTAGGGGTGGTAGGTATACTGAGGGCTTTTCTAAATTTGAATATTAAAAAAATGTTCTAACGATTTGGTTCAAAATATCTATCAATTTTTTTACATTATAAATAATTATATAGAGGCATAGGCTATACTTGTTTTTCTTTTAAAAAAAAGTCATTTTATGGTAGTTTACTGATGACATTTTTGTGTGTAAAATTTGAACTAATTTACATAATAAATAGAAAATTTGAATTTTTTTAAAAATTGAGTTCAAAATGTATTTATTGGAATAGTCTTTCATAATATGTGTTATATTTACAAATTTAAAATAATTTTACATTAGTTAGCATATAGCCCGTTCGAATTATTCGCTTGTGTACTAATTATGAATGAAGAGGTTTGATTTCAAGAAAACACAACAGCGCTCGCTGAATAGAGGATGTTATACCACAGCTTGTGAAAATCCCCCTCCCCACGTCTCACCCACCGTATATCACAAACCGAGTCAAGAGTCAGTTGAAGTAACCTTGCGGCCAAATCATACCGGTCCGCCCCTCCGCCGTGCGCCGGAGACAAAGTGGTAGAGTAATAAAGTTGGTCAGGAATACATAAAGGCCCCAGACTCTGGCAATAAATTTGTTCGCGTGCTTGCCTAACATGAAGACAAACTATTAAATCTCTAGGTTTTGTGTGCTGGTCCGTGTGTGTTTGTTTAGTGTTGGCTTGCCGCACAAGCTCACGGAAAACATATCAGGCTGAACGCGCGCCTTAGTAAAACGCTGGAGGGTTCTGCAGGAAGGGTTTATATGGTCTAGGATAGGTGTTTTAAGGTGGGGATATGAGTAACACGAGCTAAGGGCTGTATTTTTGCAGTTTTTATATCAACACTTTTTTTGGCCAGCATGAATAAAATATTGCTCCAGTAGGAACATAGAATTTAATTCCCTTCACATGTTGATATCTGTCAAGGGTGTCCTGAAATGTACTGACAACTTTTTCTCGCCATTTAAAAAGTCTGTCATCTAATGCCACTATGTCCATTGCATTTATTCAACAACTGTTTATATCACCATGTGAAGAAAATTAAACTCTATGTTTCTATTGAAGCAATATATTATTTATTTTGGTACAAAAAAATGTTTTACTATAAAAACTGCAAGAATACTTACCTTTTCTCGCGTTTTCTAAAGTCCGACCTTTACGACTTATCCTAAAAATTTGAGTTGATTAGAATATTGATTAGACCCACATCGATAATCGCATAGTCTAACTCTTCAATATCGTGTAAAAACTGGATTCCCGTGGACAGTGAGATTGGAGGTAATCTAGATCGGGTGTATTGGGGGGCGGGGGGAGATTCACCTCGAGATGGAAATCATACTGCAAGGTAGCAGTGCCCAGCACACCTTGGGATGGAAATCATACTGCAAGGTAGCAGTGCCCAATTCACCTCGAGATGGAAATCATACTGCAAGGTAGCAGTGCCCAATTCACCTCGAGATGGAAATCATACTGCAAGTTAGCAGTGCCCAGCACACCTTGGGATGGAAATCATACTGCAAGGTAGCAGTGCCCAGCACACCTTGGGGTGGAAATCATACTGCAAGGTAGCAGTGCCCAATCCACCTACGCCCACTTTTAATGAGTCATAAATTATATATCTATACATAATTTACTGTGATATATTTTATATGTAGCTTGGTTTTATTACACTCGTCCAAGGCAGTATGATTGTCGAAGGAGAGGGTGCAGCCGGCTATTTTTTGTGATATGTGACGTAACAAATCATAAGGAATGAACGTGTTCATTTAATAATTTGCAAGGACACGTTTTTATAATACATTCTTGGAGAAAGTCGTGAATGAGTGATTGGTCTACTCTTCACAGAACTACTAGTAAGACTGTAGTAACGATAATAACATGGAGAAAGCAGGGTCTAATGTTCACAGAACTACTAGTAAGACTGTAGTAACGATAATAACATGGAGAAAGCAGGGTCTAATGTTCACAGAACTACTAGTAAGATTGTAGTAACGATAATAACATGGAGAAAAGCAGGGTCTAATGTTCACAGAACTACCAGTAAGATTGTAGTAACGACTAGAGTACATTTAGTATCAACCATTCTAGTAACCTTAGCTATAAACCGAAATTAAATAAACGCTGCATTGTTTTGATAGGTTCGGTAGAGTGTGGTGGCGTGGTTTCTTCTACTAAAACAAGACTGGTCCTGAGGTCACGTGACCAGCAAGTATTCCCAAAGGGCATTTGTATGTTAAGAAGGTCGATTATGGTAAATCCTTTTGCCCTGATTCACCCCTTTACCTTTTTTTTTTTTTTTAAAGTCGATAGTTGATGGCGTGTCCTGTCGTATCTACCGTGGTTGCTCGTCACTTTGCATAAGGGGCCGTACTTAAATTACGTAAGGCTTTTCTTTTCATGAGTTTCGAACCTCCCTTCTCCCTACATAAGGGAATGTAAAATTTTCCATTAACTCCCCCCCTCCCCTCCCTATATCTTACATAACTTCTTATGGTTTGTTAAATTAGATTATCTTATTTGTTCAATTATTTTCAGACATAGTATTGGTAATAAAGCAAGTGATATGAAATTGCAGTAAAATTAGGTGTAATACATGGAGACGCGGCAGTAGGTCTAAATCATTTGGCCTACACTTTAGGCCAAGTGACTACTAACCTACTAACGCCTAAGTCTACTAACGGGAACTCAAACATATAAAGTAACTTAAATGTAAATTAAATTTTTTAATTAATATATATCTATCTTCTTAAAAAAAATCTATTTTTATATTTTGTCTCATTATAAACATTGATAATAAACCTTACGTAACATTAATTCTAAGCCTTTTCCCTTGTAATAAAACGTTAGACAATGCTTACCCCTCCTACACCCCATATGCCCCTCCCCCCCCTTCAACCCTTCTCAAAACACCCTTACGTAATTTAAAGACCGCCTCTAAACTGATGACAGTCTTAGATATTTAACATTTACTATTTACTAGTTGGTTGACCTGGTGATCTAGGCGTAAGGTGTTGGACTTATGTGCTGGGGGTCCGGGGTTCAATCCTCGGTCCCGGCACATGTTTATCTGATTACCAAACCCTTCCTTCACCTCTGACAAGACATCTTGTGAATGTGGGGAATGCCAGGCCTCCACCGTGGTTCGAGACCCCACGTTAAACTGTAGGTCCTCCATTTCATCTCACCCTACCATTACACATTAGCGTAAGTGCGTGTAACCCGTACGGGTAGTAAGACGCGGTGCTAATAATAATAATATTTACTAGTTGTACAAACTGCGCCGGGGGCGGGGGGGTACTAAATGTCGGGCGCATTTAGTCTGGTTTACCGGTGGTGGAATAATCGGGGTTTGTATCCCAGCTGGGTGTACTAAGGGTGGTTTTTTTTATAAAAATAATTTCAACTTACCTAAATGAAATTTCAGGTACATTTCATTTAAATTCTCCCTTTAACTAGCTATATTCAAACATTGATCAATACTACGTTTTATTATTTATGATAATTTAAATAAGAAGTGGTGATAGCCAGAATTCTGATGGCGGGAAGGTCAGGGTTCAAATCCATCTTGAGTTAACTAAGGGTAGTGTTTCCTAAATGTTTTACCACTTTATACCTACACGCAAATGCGGGTACACTTCCTATAAATTAAACCTATCTCAACCCTAACACATTAGCGTAATTAGTTAACATTCACACAACCCGAACGGGTAGTAAGACTTATTGCGTAAAATAATGTATATATGTATAGTTTTGAAAAATAATATAAAATCTCTTCTATTATTGTTCAAAACTCAAGCAAAAGTAATTTAATAATCATATTACTATTATCGCTGTTATATTATATATAACACATTTTATTCTTGATAGAAATACTGTTACTCACCCGTTGTTTCGTTGTTGTTTTTTACCGCTGTTATGTTGGTAGATTACTCTAGCAGGGCTAGTAATAAATATATTGGCAAGTTGAGCAACCCACTCTAGCGGCTGAATTAATAACAGTGGTGTGCTCCGGCAACATGCATTACACACGATGAAGCTAGGAACTTAGCCGTTGCTATGGTTACCGAAAGCTCGTAGATTTTATCCTACTAATACTGTATTTATAAAAGAAAAGGTGACCTGGCGTTCTAGGGGGTAAGTGTCAGACTTCTATGCTGGCGGCCGGGGTTCAATCCTCGGTCCCGGCAAAGATTTATCTGATTACCAAACTCTTCCTTCACCTCTGACAAGATATCTTGTGAATGTGAGGAATGCCAGGCCTCCACCGTGGTTCGGATTCCACGTTAAACTGTAGGTCCTTCATTTCATCTCGCAATCACCCTACCATTACACATTAGCGTAAGTGCGTATAACCCGAACGGGTAGTAAGACGCGGTGATAATAATAATAATAATAATAATAATAATATAAAAGAAATGTATAGGTGGCTGGATTTTGTAAGTGTGGCAATGAGCTTTTGAGTTCATAACACCATAGAGTAAGCACTTAACTAACTGACATATAAAAACGATTTGGTGTAGGTTACTTTAATTATCTCGTTTATATGAGGTAATTAACGTGCAATTTCTGAACCGACTGATTACATCAGCGCACGACTTATTAAACTAACTTAATTCCTGAACAGACATAACCAACACCCAGTCCCCAGCCGTTAACTCATCACTGGGAAAGGGGTAACCCATATTTCACCAATGATAAATCTCTCGGGTCACGCCGGGAATCAAATATGGGACCCTTAGTTCAGTAGACAAACAGGCTACCGATTGAGTTATGGTGTCAAATTGTTTGTCACTATTTTACACAAAAAACCGCTAAATTAATTGTGCTGAAATTTCGTAAGGAAATAGCTTTGATTTCCGGCTAACATATTAGGATAGTTAAAAATTCACGCCTGCCATTTTGTTTCAATATGGCGGATAAAAACACAACTCTTTGTTCTTATTCTCGTGTGCTATTTTGTTTCAATATGGCGGATAATAACACAACGCTTTGTTATTATTCTCGTTTGTTATTATTTCACGCAAAAACCACTATACGAATAATTGGTGTAAATTTTTTCCTGGACACAAATTGGACGTCTAGTTAGACGTAGATTTTAATTAGTTTATACGCTGTCATTTTTTTAAGATGGCGGCTACAAAACGCTTATTTCTTGTCTCAGTTTCTACTCATCGTATTTTCACTGGAGCAACTTTTAAAAGTTTCGAGATATAAACACCCACTGTAAAATAAATCCCGTGAGAAGAACGGATAGTTAGAAAGTAAATTCATAGCCCCATTCGGGGTCGCGGCGTGTTTCAAGTTGGGGTCACAATTCATATTGAGTTTATTGCTTTATATTTATATTTTAATGGGGTGGTTCTGCTAGTATAGCTTGCAAAATATTATTATTATTATTATTATTATTAGCACCGCGTCTTACTACCCGTTCAGGTTATACGCACTTACGTTAATGTGTAATGGTAGGGTGATTGTGAGATGAAATGAAGGACCTACAGTTTAACGTGGAATCCGAACCACGGTGGAGGCCTGGCATTCCCCACATTCACAAGATGTCTTGTCAGAGGTGAAGGAAGGGTTTGGTAATCAGATAAACCTTTGCCGGGACCGAGGATTGAACCCCGGCCACCAGCATAGAAGTCTGACACCTTACCCCTAGACCGCCAGGTCACCGCTTGTAAAATAACCACTGGGCAACTTTATTCTCTTTTGAGACAGCATAGGCGCATTCGTATAATCATTAGATAAACCATTTTTTTACAATTTAATCATGAACGCGTCAATATCGTTTGGTTTGGCATTGATAAGGTTGAGATTGAATTTTCGGCATTGTGAACTCTGGTTGAATTTTTCCTGAATGGTTTCCCCGTGCTCCCTTCACGCGGATAAAGTTACATTCCCTCTAGATTCTACCTACACCACAAGTGTAATTAAATACGAGTATCCATCCGGAACGGTTGGTATGATTCGGTGAAATGAATAATTTAAAAACTGGAATATGGACGGTTGTAGACTATCAAGGTGTCGCGATGGTCTCAAAAATACTAAAATTGGGATCATAACCTTCAAAAAGTGTCGTAAATCGCTGCGTTAAAGCTTTGGTAGTAATATTTGCGGTAGTAACATATTTGGTCTCCAGCAGACATGACGTTGGTGACGCATTCAACCACCAAGCGCTGTAGTCGATACGTGAGTGTAGGAGGATAACTGGATTCGCTGTGGTTGCTTTATTATAATTCGTTTGTCCATATCTTTAGGAGAAACTAAACTTGGTGTGTCTTATTTTTGGATCCGTTTAAATTTGGATTTAATATCATTTATTTAGGTTTTAATGTTTATGTTTTAAAAGTTATATTATTTATTTTTCTTTTAAAATCTTAAGGGGTTCCGGGCACCCCTTTCTACCCCCGGTAAATCCAATTATGCCTACATTATTTAACAAGTGTAGTTAAAAATTTATATTTATATCCATTTTATACTCAATAATCCTATAAAATTCTACCACAGACTCTAGTTTTACGTTAATATTTGAAAGGTACAGGGGAAAAGAGGCTAAGTCCAATCTTACCTTAAATTGAGCTAGTGCTGCTATCTGTTAGACAAACATGAGATCTTTCTAATTCACTCTTTATTTTGGTTAAAAGAGGTATCTGTCATGTTTTAATTAATATTTTTAGCATCGCATCTTACTACCCGTTTGATACATACGCATATGTACTAATTAAATAAATGGGCTAGGGATTATGAAAGATTAATTTAGATTAAATGCGCCCGCATTTGGGTTGAGTAAGAGTGAGGAAAC
>CABEEJ010001207.1:22761-46675 GCA_901482245.1 Timema douglasi
CCCCCTAAAAAGTGTACAAATGTTCAACCAATGTTCTCTAAAGTTCCTAAAAAAAATTCCTATGAAATACCTTTTAAAAACTTCCGAATTAAAATTCTGAATCTATTTGTCATAATTTTTTCATTCTCGATTTATGTAAGTAATTTTATTCCCAAAGAAATTTCAGACAAATATCTTAAAGTGTTAAAATTTGATCTTGTTGGTAATGCAAATTAATACTTTTTTTTATAACAACTTTTCAATCATCTATTTTGGTGTAAATTTTTTATTTCATTTTTTTTAATAAAATTGCCATACAAATATAAGTTTTCTCAAAAACATAAATGGATTTGTTTTGCAGATGTCTGGAAATATAATTAATTTGAACATAGTTAAATATGAAATGCCCTACCAACAAAATCAAGTTGAAATCATCTAACGCTGTTTACTTGCTCTTCTTAACGTTTTAAGTGTCATATATATGTCGATAAACATAATACATAGTAAAAGTAAAACAAAGCAAATGTGGTACTGGTTGGACTAATAACTATTTATTTGAATATTTAAAATCATTAAAACTGTTTTGTTTACAAGTAATTTTGAAAAATTAAAAACAATCCTCTTGTTTTCTTCTTACCTGCATATCAGAACTGACATAAATATATCTCGTAGATAGAAGTATTCTTTTAACCTAACATTTAAACTGAGAACTATGGTTGAGAAAATGTTTTTTAAAATAAAAAATATGGTAAGACACATGAAATGGAATGTAAAAATACATTGTAACCACTATGTTTCCAAAGAAAAACACAATAATATCGAGATAATTTCAAACAAAAACCAAAGCATAATGTAAAGAATAATGTAGTAAAAAATTATATAAGAAATAAAAATGTTTTAAAATGTGTCTTATTTTCTATGTGTCTGTTGGAACATTCAAAACGTTTTAAGCAATGCTCATGTTATCTGTCGACCTCTGATGTCTTGGGGTAAAGTGTTGCTTGCTTCGGGACCCGATGCTCGTGGGTTCAAACTAAGCTGAGCTCAACGGATTTTTCTTGAGCACAACTTCCTTCGGAGGGGAAGTAAAGTCGTCGATCCCATGTCAAATGGGGCATGAATAAGATCTCTGGAAGGTATGTGGAAATACCTTTCCCCGTAAAATTGGTAGGCTCTTTCGCTCTCGTTCATAGAAATTATCGTGTGCTGATACAATCAGTCGGTTCAGAAAGTGGAAGTTTAATATCTCAAATAAATTAAAAAGACGGATCAAGACTTTTTTTTTAGACACCTCAGCCACTTTTTTTTTATAACATCAATAAATTTGTTGAAATATCGTCCGTAAAAACATTCACTAACTAAAATTAAAAGTTAAGAATTAAACAAATTTCTCTAGAAATATATATAAAAATTAAATCTCTAGATTAAACAGTTGCTAGATTGGTAGATGTATGAAGTGAAATTACAAGTCAAAATATATAATTTAAATATACTTAAGGTGAAAAAAACATATTGTTAGATACGAATATTTATATACAATTATAATGAATCATCAACTAAGTCTTAACTTTTAATTATAACCACTCCTTACTTCCAACAATTTTTTATTTTATGTTTTCTAAAATGTTATTCACTAACTAGCTTGAACTATAGATTGCGGTATTTAAAATTAAAAAAAAAAACTTTGACTTATAATTCTTGATTTTTTTAAATTTAATATCGGATTGTTATAATTTTAAATATTACAGTCGAAAGAAATTGTCGTTTTCTGAAATTGCGGCTTCACCTTCGAAATTTGTGAAATTTAAAAATGTATGGCAAATCAATCATTTAAAATAAAAATTATCAAATAGCTTGGGTGAAACTGCGGAAATTACTGTCAAAGAAAATATTCTTCCGCGTTTTAAACATTTAAACTATAACATTATATATATATATATATATATATAATATATATATAACCAATTTCAGTGGTCGTTTGGTCTAAGGCACTGCTCTCGTAATATACTGGACTGCCGATGACGCGAATATCGAGGTTCGAATCCAGGTCTGATGTACTGAAACTTGTTTTCCAATCTTCTTCCACGAAAATGTGGTTACACTTCCTAAAAATACAGCCTTCCTCATCTCTTAACACACCATCGTAATTAGTATATGTACGTGTACGTATGACCTGAACATGTAAGTCACGGTGCTAAAAAAAAAGCTGTAAAGGAGGTTTCCCTGAGAGATATGAAGGGAAAAGGGGAGTTCCAACAGGAACAAAGTAACATCCCTCAGGAGGAAATGGACGATTTCCCGTCGCACAGCGGGGATATTGGGTGGAGGAAGCCCTTGCTCCCTTCTCCACACCCATTCACCCCCAGACTCCTGTCGGCTAGATAACCCTTCTTTCATACCACCCTCACACACACACACACACACACACACGTTCTTCTTTAAGAAAGTTCGACCACCTTAGCTTAGTCTATTTGGCCAAGGGTCCCGGGTTAAATTCCCGGCGTGGTTGAAAAGTTTATCATTGGCTAAATGTGTATTTCTCTTTTCACAGAGACAAATCAGCGGTCGGGGGAAGGGTGTTGTGTCTGTTCTAGGTTTTCTGAATGGTTTTTGTCGTCAGTCCACATGGGTTTGTTAGCTACCCATTCCTGGTCTTCTACTGGCAATGGCGGATATTGTAACCTTCTTCGGAGTTTGGGGCACCCTGTATGTAGATTACTTCGTCCCGATGAGGTGATGTGATGGTCAGGATGATAACTATATGTTACCAGTATAAGTTTTAAACCTACCATAAACCTAGATATTTAAACCATGCGGTAATAGAAACAATTTCCTTTCGGGAAAATAACCCTATGGTACCACCGGTGATCGAACCAGGTACCTATAGATCAGTGGCACTGGCCACTGGACCTAGAGGCTAGTAAAAGCGTTCCTAATATTCTAAAAGTAATATTTTATCCCTCCTTTTTGTCTCCATTCGATCAATCTTACATTGACTTGGGTGACCTGGCGGTCTAGGGGTAAGGTGTCGGACTTATGTACTGGGGTCCGGGGTTAAATCCTCGGTCCCGGCAAAGATTTATCTGATTACCAAACCCTTCCTTCACCTCTGACAAGACATCTTGTGAATGTGGGGAATGCCAGGCCTCCACCGTGGTTCGGATTCCACGTTAAACTGTAGGTCCTTCATTTCATCTCACAATCACCCTACCATTACATATTAGCGTAAGTGCGTGTAACCCGAACGGGTAGTAAGACGCGGTGCTAATAATAATAATAATAATAATAATAATAATGATAATACATTGACGTGCACACAGCCTGCATTCGTATGTAATTCCCGTTGATACCTGGATAATGATTGCTCTACCGAGTGACGAGAACAATTCACAGATAAAGTTTGGACCGACTTTTTGACTACCCTGGCTACACTCCACGACACGCCACTGAGGGGACCACAAGTTGGACACTCGAGGGTTGTCACCAAGGCCTTACAGGTTTGCAGCTCACATGACTTTACGTATGGATACTTGAAAACAGATCTAGTAGAATAGACTGCCGATGACGAGGATATTTAGTTTAAAATCTTGGTCGGGTGCACTGGAGGTTGTTTTTCCTATATGGTTTTTCTACTCTCCCTCCACGCAAAAACGGGTACACTTCCTCCAAATTCGAACCTTCCCTAGCCTATTAGCGTAATTAGTATATAAAAAGACGTAGCGCTAAATAAAAAAAAGAAGATTTAGTAATTTCGTTCATTCATATACAGCCCATATCCATATTATATAGAAATTTAAGAGCCATTCTCTTCCTCTGATAACAAACATTTTAGATGACCGTTTGTATTTTACAACATAGAAGTTTTGTTTAGCACCTTTTCAGGTCATACGCACATGTATTAATTATGCTAATGAGTTATAGAGGGGGAATATTGAATTTGGATTGAGTGTACTTGCGTTTGCTTGGAGTAAGAGTGGAAAACTAGTCTATTCTAACGTGATAGTGACGCCTTAGACCATGTAACCACCAAATCAGGTGATCTATAAGAGCTAAGTCATGTTTAGAAATAATAATCTGGCATAGGAATTGTGCGCCCGTTAAATGTCTCTGATTAGAATATAAAATAAAACTGTGTTGGTGATATTATTCAATATTTAAGTTCTCACATGCTTTTAACTCAAAAAGAGGTAGCCATCGTGGTATTTATAGAGAGCTCCGAATCCATTGTACGTAACACATTCTTTCATCCCTCCAAGAATAAATATTTAAAATCCTATTGGAATTTAAAATGTATACAAATATTTATTTAAACGAAAAGTTTTCGTAAATGTGGCATTTATTTAAAAGAACGCGTATTGTCTATTAAATTAAGAACCATTATTTATCGATTCAAATGTAGGTTTGAAAAAAATAGCTATCATTATTTTATATTATTATTATTATTAGCACCACGTCTTACTACCCGTTCGGGTTACACGCATTTACACTAATGTGTAATGGTAGGGTGATTGCGAGATGAAATGGAGGACCTACAGTTTAACGTGGTATCCGAACCACGGTGGAGGCCTGGAATTACCCACATTCACAAGATGTCTTGTCAGAGGTGAAGGAAGGGTTTGGTAATCAGATAAATCTGTGCCTGGACCGAGGCTTGAACCCCGGCCGCCAGCACAGAAGTCTGACACCTTACCCCTAGACCACCAGGTCTCCCATTATTTATAGTTAAAAGTGTTATTAGAACGACTAACTTTAATTTAAATTTGCGTATAGCCCGAACGGGTAGTTAGACGTGGTGCTAATAATAATAATTTCAATATAATGATTATATTACAATTGTCTGCAGGGATTTCTATAGTTGTGAACTAATCGCTTGGAAAAAAAACTGA
The DNA here is from genome assembly GCA_901482245.1 of Timema douglasi. Lineage (NCBI taxonomy): Eukaryota > Metazoa > Arthropoda > Insecta > Phasmatodea > Timematidae > Timema > Timema douglasi. The sequence goes on from CABEEJ010001207.1 coordinate 27,627, forward strand.
GTTTAGTTATGCTAATTTCCAAAAATGTTCACATGTTGGCAACACTTCCTTCAGTTATTTGTTTCTTGACCTTGAGAATAACTACTACAGTTGTAACATTGTGAGGTTATCACGTCAAATATGTGCTAAAAAGTGAGTAAAGCTAATTTTCGTTTTATGTTTTCAATATTTATGTAGTTATAAAAGTGTGATAATCCTAATTTTCTTTGGTGATTTCTGAAAAATATCTAACGTGTAGGAAATAAAAGAAAGTAATTTTTTGAAATTTGCATTTATAAAGTATTCATAAACACGCCTATCCTATAAAAGATTCAGTGAACCATTTTCAAAACTCATGGTAGTGTTATTAAATTGAGGTTAGATTGATTTTTGATTATTTTTTTTAACACCGTGTCTTTCTACCCGTTTGGGTTATATACTTGCTATTGGTTTTAGGATGGCTATATATATGTGACGTGCACCCACATTTACGAGGAGGAAAAGTGGAAAACCATTTTGTAAAACTAACCTCAATACACCCAACAGAGATTTAAACCTCGATCTCCCTATAATCGGCAGTCTAGTTTACTGCGGCAGTATCGCGTTAGACCATGCGGCCACCGAGGTGGGTAAGTTTTTATTGGAATGCGGTTATTTAAGAGGAGATAAAACTGCTAATTTCTGAAAAGTGATCACACAGATATCTTAAGCGTTCATTCATGAAAGATTTTTCCCAAATTTTGCTTTCTCGCAGCCCTTTGGACAGAAGATGTATTGTGATCGTATTTTGATGTTCATGACTCCCTGAAATAGAAAAAGTTGTTTGTATTTCGGACTAGAGCATAAACTATTCTACTGATCATACTAAAACTTCGTATCTAGGGTTTTTATAAAGCTAATGAAAGGGGTTTTTAACTTTTTTAGATTTATTATTATTAGCACCGCGTCTTACTATCCGTTCGGGTTATACGCACTTACGCTAATGTGTAATGGTAGGGTGATTGTGAGATGAAATGGAGGACCTACAGTTTAACGTGGGATCCAAACCACGGTGGAGGCCTAGAATTCCTCACATTCACAAGATGTCTTGTCAGAGGTGAAGGAAGGGTTTGGTAATCAGATAGATCTGTGCCGGGACCGAGGATTGAACCCCGGACGCCAGCATAGAAGTCTGACACCTTACCCCTAGACCACCAGGTCACCTTTTTTTTTATATATAGAACTAAAACTGAAAGTAGTTTACGTGGGATGTAAAGATTTAAAAAAAAAGCTTTTTTTTTTTTTAATCTTCTCTAACGAGTTTGGTGCATCTCATTTATCCAGGAAAATGACTTGTGGGGTAATTTACATAAACGGATACCTCCAATTTTGATCATATCTCTGCGTTTATTTAAAACATGAAATAACTTCTCATTAAACATTTGTAGTACTATTAAAAATAAAAACTTTTATTAGAAATATTTTTTTATAAAACCAATATTTCCCAAGCTATAAGCAAATATATACAAATATCTCTTCTTTTTTTTAAGTGTTGATATGAGAAATGGAGAGTTGATTGTGATGTTCTTCGGTGAAGCAAAAGTTTTTTTTTTTAATCAATAAGTTTCTGTAACAGTGTATATTATTCCTCTTATAGTCTTTGGTGGAATGTTATGCTCTTCTTTTCCATTATGTCTCTGAAACAATGTAAATATTAATTCGTTTCACTTATCTTATGAGTTTTAAGTAAAATTTCTCAATTATTTTTTTTATAAAAGAGTTAGAAAGTCTGTGCAGTTCACTGTAACCATTTATTTGTTTTTCCCTTTCGAAATACTTAAATATACTTTATATCATGTGTAAATAACCTCTTTTGAGAGGAGTAAACCTTCCCTACACAACCAATGTTAAATTATGGTTCATTTAGGTACATTTTTCTCAAACTATAATAGTTAATGAACTTATTATTTAACAATTATACGAGGGAGATTTATAAACATCTCAAAAATATAATTTATATTAATTTTTAAATATTTTTGTCTAATCTTACAACACATTTCAATATATTTATATAGATGTAAATTCTGTTTATTGTTATATTTTTTAAAAAATCTCCCGTTAAAATGTGCAAAATTAAATTTCCAAAGTAACAAAGAAAAAATTATTGTGATATCTTGTATAGTTTTTGAAAAAAATGTGCCTAAATGAACCATAATTTAACATTGGTTGTATAGAGAGAAAAAAGGCGACTCCCTTTAAGTGTCTGTCACCCGTGGAATATAAACCTAGTGTTTCCTAACTTTCCATCACAATCACGTGGAGTGGACAAACTCTTCTTTCAATTATTGATAGTCCAATCTATTCCCCCCCCTCCCCTTAACGCTACTCCCAAGCGTAGTCTTACCAGAAAGAGGGGGGGATCCCGGAGGTGGCGGTAAAGAGATTGTCCCCCTCCCCCCCCCCCAACTGCAAAGAAACGGACGTGCTGTGACGGATGAGGGGAATTCTGGGTAGAATAACAAATGAGAATTCGCGAGCCTATCTCTGCCGCAAAAGTGTGTGGCTTGGAATAGCCAATGAACTACCGAGGGAAGAATATGGGGATACGAAAGAAAAACTTGGGAAATATAAATATATCTTAGCCCCTATTATTTTATTTTATTTTTATCTTGAAAAAGAGACTGATAAGATATGTCAATAAGAAAAACAGAAAGCTCGTATTATTTTCATCCCTGTGCGTCAACTTTGATTATAAAAATATACGCATTCAAAATATTTGATGCCAATACAGTTAGTTACCCGCTTCGGTGGCTAAGTGGTCTAACGCGCTATTCTCGTGGTAGACTAGACTGCCTATGACGGGGAAATCAAGGCTAAAAACTCGGACGGGTGTACTGAAATGATTTTTTTTCCTAAAATGTTTTTTCACTCTCCCTCCAAGCAAATGCAGGTACATTTATAATCTTCCTCTTCTTTAAAAACCATTGGAGTAATTAGTACATAAGCGTATTACACGAACGGGTAATAAGACATGGTGCTTAAAAAAATTAGTTATTGGTAGATTCCGTATTTTGATGACACGTCATTTTTTTTTATTTTTTTTAATGCAATGCTCACCGTACAATAAATTATTTTGGTTATCCCCTGGTTGTGGAAATGTTTTTAATAGGTTGTGGAGTTTTGAATTTTTGGGTCAAATTTTCTTAGTGTGAGGCCAATTTTTGGTAATTTTTTTAGTCATTTTTAGGCATTGAAGTTTAAAAAGTTTATTTTTAAATACTATCGATGTTTTATAAATGCATAAATAAAAAAATTGTTTGCTATGAAAGGTGCAAAAACATTGAACTCTTATATCGTCCCAATACATCCCACCGCCTACTGGAGCACTTGGAGCATTGCATTCGATCCGAAATTCCAAATTATTTATCTGACAATAATTTGTTTATTAAAAAAAAAGAAGATTCACTAAAATGAAGGAAAAAGACATCTACAATCCGCTATCGGATTAAAAGCCTATCATTTCAATTTATATAGTTCGAAAAAAAAGGTTTAAAAATATAGTATTAGATAATTTTAAACAAGGTTTTAACGCAAAATTTCGAATTTCAGATATTAAGATAAGAAAAAAAAAGTCCCTTTCCTCAAATAGATAAAATAATATTAATAGGCTTACAACAGTAAATTTTAAAGTAATTGAAAAGTGTTTTAGTGGTTTTGAGGATTCAAACTTCCAGTGTCAAAAGAAACACTAGTAATCGATTGAGTTCGTGAAAATTAACCAAAGAAATCAAGAATAAATATATTCATTCATTTTTTTTTTAAATTTGTAAGAGAATTTACTCATATCAAAATGTTATTTCAATTCCTTTCCATTATTTAAAAAAAATGCATTATCTTTATAAGATTTAATTCAACTTAAAGTTATTTTCGTTACAGTAAAAATAACTCAAAAGAATACGGTGTAAATATTGTGTTGAGCTCAAATATATTTGTACCCTTTTCTGTAATGTTTGAATAAGATATTTATAATAGCATTTTGTAACTGCGTTTTCTGCACGTACGCACAGGCGTGTGTGTATATATATCATTAGAATTTGCACAGTCATGCACAAACTTTTATGATTACTTCATGTGAAGTAGAGTAGGTACTAATATTTATTATTTCATGCTAGAAATATAATCATCCAAATGACGTTGTTTTCAACTAATGTCCGAAAGAGTGGACAAAAGGAAATAAAGAACTGTTGAAAAGTTTTAAATTCAAAACCAAAAACCATTTATTTCTGTAAGTGTGAGGTAAAAAGTATATCCTTGAATTCTTAATGTGTAACATTCTATTTTACGCTCAATGACTTTTAAAGAACAAATTTAAAAGGTAAAATATATTTCTATATTGTATTACATAAATAAGATTTAAAATAACAATGGAGTTTACGTTTGAATTACTTTTTGGTTGGCTAGCTTCAACAAAACTAAAGTGTTTCATATAAGAATCTTATTTGACAGCTGTAAAACCTACTAGATCTACTTTCACGTATTCATAAGTCAAGTCATACGATCTTCAGCTTTCACCTTTGATAAAGATTATAACTATAAAATAACACTAATCTAAATTAATCAAATTAAGAGCCTATCCATCTGTCATTAGCATTGCATGCAGAGGTATAAAATAAAATCTAATCTAGTGTGTGTGTGTGTGTGTGTGTGTGTGTGTGTGTGTGTGTGTGTGTATGTGAGGGAGAGAATGTGTATAAGAGCGTGAGAGTCTGATAGATAGAGAGAATGTGAAAATATATATGTGGTATTCAAACATTTGAAATATCATTTCCTTAAAATTAATTATCAACATTGAAACATAAGCAAACTTACTGTATTTGTAATAATGAGAAAAGATATATGGGGTACACAAAACATTACTAATTTTAAATATCATACCCTCAAAATTAATCGGTAAAATGAAAACTTAGCTTAACTTATGTATTTGTATTGTGTTACTATTTGCTAAAATGAACATCAGAACCCATTATTTGAATAAACTGAACATAAAAACCTATTATTTGAAAAAAATTAACACCAAAACTTATACTTAGATAGTTAAAATTGATATTTTTTTCAACATTATTCGAGATAATTTTATTGTTTTTGATCTTATAATATTCCAAAACATATTTAAAAATAATTTTATCATGCGCGAAACAAAACGTAGAAAAAATTTTCACGAACTTAACTCAATCTTTTAATTTTCAAAGTGTACCCAATCTTAATGATTTAAATTCCAATTTACGATAGCATTCCAATAAAAAATAAATGTTTCCCCAGTTTAAGCATCTTAATTTAGATATGTTATGACCAGCATCCAAAGAGAAAATGATTTTGTGTTCGGACTAACAATTAATGAGGATTGAGTTTATTATTTTTTTGCCAAGGCGATATAGTTTATTTAGAGATTTACAGCCATGCAGCAAATAACTGTCTCTATGGTGATTAAAAAAAGAATTAAAAACTGAAAATTCTATGTGAAAATCGGGTTTTCGTGGAAAACTACTATTTTTCCCTACATCCTGGACTCCTAACCGTTAAAATGAGTGGTAGTCTGTCAAAATCTGTTCAGTCATATCCTCATAATTTCTATTACCGAAAACGGGCTTATTAAATTATATATAAGAATATATATTAACCTACAAATTTCATCTCATGGCCAATATGACTAAAATGTAATCTTTCTTTATTCATTTAACATAATGCACAATTGTGCATACATATTAACCTAACTCAAATATAGGCTTTCATCTCACGATGTATTCTTTGTTCAAGGTCATTCTTAAAAAATATTTTCTAAATAATTAATAAGTGGTTTACAGTGTCTTGTTAAAACATGTATGTGGTCCGCAGCTAAATAATGGTTGGTGACTTCTGCTTTACAAATTATATCTAAGAAACCATTTAAAATTAATAAAAATTGTTCAAATGGCAGCATCAACGATGTAGTGTGTTTATGATTGTTATGAAATGGGTGACGATTTTACACATCTATTACCGACTAACCCTTCCTTAAAACATGAGCGATAAATGACCCTAACACAGGATTAGCCTTATATAGCTCAGTGGAAAGATATTAACTTGCTAAGTTGGAGGTTCCGGATCTAGTTCTAGATTTCAAAAGATTTTTTATTTTTTTAAAGTTAATTATTTAAGTTCAATTATATAATATAGGTTTGAAGTCATTTCAACAACTTTTTTGGTTTGATCTTTCCGAATTTCTTCATAAAAGCGTTTCATTTCCTTGTAATGCCCATTACTTTTGCCCTTTACATCTCTTCTGCCATCTTAAAATTTTTGTGGGGCCATTTTTTTTTTTAAATAATAAAAAATGTATTTCTACTATTATTACACTTCACACATCCCTAAACACATTAAATGAAATTTCACTCAGCCACACTGAAAAAAATCCTTTCAGCAATCGTATCACTTGCTACACTGACTTGAAAACTGCGGAGAGTCAGAGAAATGATGATGTGTCAGGGCAATAAGTTGTAGGGTGAGCTGGTGGTCTAGGGGTAAGGTGTCAGACTTCTGTGCTGGCGGCCGGGGTTCAATCCTCGGTCACGGCAAAGATTTATCTGATTACCAAACCCTTCCTTCACCTCTGACAAGACATCTTGTGAATGTGGGGAATGCCAGGCCTCCACCGTGGTTCGGATCCCACGTTAAACTGTAGNTTCATCTCACAATCACCCTACCATTACACATTAGCGTAAGTGCGTATAACTCGAACGGGTAGTAAGACGCGGTGCTAATAATAATAATAATAATAATAATAATAATAATAAGCTGTACAAACATGTCAAGACCACTGGCGAAATAATTATGGATTCAAGGACAGACACCCAGTGACTTGGAGTGAGAAGGAATGAGTTGTCTGCTCTACTCTGACCAGACCGTTCTGTTTCAGTTATTGCGGGGTTGTATCAGATATATATTTTCAAAATTCGGGGGCAAAATATGAAGCACCTCAGCTCGTATGAGTTTTCATGAGTTTCAGATTGAATATTAATGTGAATGAAGTAACGTCATTTATTACACCTGTTTAGGTATACAAAATAGTTTATTTAAATCAATATGGCATTTATTTGGCAATTTTTTTACGCATTTGATTGAAGGTTCATTGAAATAATATTTATATTGATAAATAAACCTCCTCAAGTACTTCTAACATTCCAAATATGAAATCTTTTCATCATTTGATTTTTTTTTTATTGTTGCAATATATGCCAAAATTTCAAACTTTGCATAAACACTGTGCTTAAAATATACATTTAATCTATATTCAATACACCGATTCAAGTTTGGTTTAAGAAGACCTATTAATATATATATATATATATATATAAAATTGTTATTATATTATTAATTTCAGGCCATACACCCTTAAAAGCGTGCTAGAATATTAATAAACTGAAAAGTATTAGTAACGCGGTAATCTCCCTGTATTAAATCTCAAAATATTCACTCGAGTGTCCTAAGAGGAATAAATTAAAAACGCATTCGCTTCGTCTTCGTTGAAGCCTTAGCAGTGAATGTCTTCCAACATGGAGATTGTAATATAGTGAAGCTAGTCCTACTAAACAATAGTGCAATGCTATAATCCTACAACAATAAACTAAATAATCTATGGAGTAAAAGGGGATAGGGAGGAGGCCTCACTTTGTCGTGAAACTGCTCCATGTACCAAATATTATTAATATTCATAAAGGAGAAATGGAAATTAAGCGCTGTGTAGCTTTATAGCCATTATTAACTGTAAATAAATGGCGCCACTACATGTTTCGAGTGTATGGAAGTGATAGGTAAAATACATAAATTATTGATGGTTAAAAAAAACTTTAAAAAAAAACACTAGTTTGAAATAACGAGACTGGATATTGTCCGGTGTTGAAAATTCTAAAGATGACTACGTAGAGTGGATTCACGGTAACTTTGGAACTTTTTTTTTATCATAGTTGAAAAGAAGCTGGATTAAATAGTCATACCCACTTCAGTGGCCGCATGGTATAAGGAGCTACTCTCGCAATAGCCTGGCTGTCAATGACGAGGACATAAGGGTTCGATCCCAGTTGGGGTCACTGAGGGTGGTTTTTCTTAAAAAAGTTTTTCACTCTACCTCCACGAAAATGCGGGTGCGCTTGTTCTAAATTCAACCTTACTAATCCCTAACACATTATAGAAATTAGTACACAGGAGTATAAACCGAATAGGTAGTAAGACGCGGAGCTATAAACCTATTTTTTATTTATATAAGATTATTATTATTATTATTATTAGCACCGCATCTTACTACCCGTTCAGGTTAAACGCACTTACGCTAATGTGTAATGGTAGGGTGATTGTGAGATGAAATGAAGGACCTACAGTTTAACGTGGAACCTACAGTTTAACGTGGAATCCGAACCACGGTGGAGGCCTGGCATTCCTCACATTCACAAGATGTCTTGTCAGAGGTTAAGGAAGGTTTTAGTAATCAGATAAATCTTTGTTGGGACCAAGGATCGAACCCCGGCCGCCAGCATAAAAGTCTGACATCTTACCCCTAGACCACCAGGTCACCCCCATATTTATATAAGACACTTTTAAGATATAAATTTTAAGAAAAATGTTAAAGCTATTTAAAATAAAAATTATAATTTTCAAGAATTAATCAACAGTAAACTAACCTCATATGTTTTGTTTTTTTAAGAAAATGAAAACACAAATTTATATTTATCATGTTAAACACTCGCCAAGTATAATTTACAAATATTTACAGATTCAGCCTTAACCTATAAGTGAAGATTGGCCCTGAAATTGGGACTAATCCTGGATAGTTCAGTGGTACACCACTGGCGTGTGAAAATAAAGGTCACGGGTTCGATACCCATGTCAAGATGTAATTTTTCAACTAATTTATATGAATTAAAATAGTTAAGATTTAAAAATTCAATTATCAGTAAACTACCTTTAATTTTAGGGGCAAAGTCAAATTATTTGTCCCATATGGCATCTAAATATCAAGTGTGTACAAAATAAAAAAATAAAAGTTCCTAAGTTCATTTTGAAAGGTAAAGTTGGTTTCTATCACTTGAAAAGTGAACCAAATATACTTTCGGAAAGAATAAATACAGGAACTGTATTTTTTTTTAAAGTATAGTTCCATGTGTATAAAAAAAAAGCCAAATTTACCGTGGATAGAATGTACACACATTTGAGCTTTTTTTTCCCGTCATGATATCGTATCATATGGGCAAGAGGCTAAACTAGATTTTACAGCAGCGTATGGGAGTATTTGTGTTATATAACCTGCCCCCCACCGGTGGCCAAGGGGTTTATGGCGTCAACTCATAATACTAATAATAATAATAATAATAATAATAATATTTAGCACCGCGTCTTACTACCCGTTCGGGTTATACGCTCTAAGTACTAATTACGCTAATGGATTAGGAATTGGGAAGGTTGAATTAGAGAAAGTGAACCCGCATTTGCGTGGAGGGAGAGTGGAAAACCATTTAAGGAAAAAACCTCCGGTTCACCCGACCGAGATTCGAACCTCGATCTCCCCGTCCTCAGCAGTCGAGCTCAACACGACAAGCGCGTTAGCCAACTACGCCACGTCATAATAGATTAGTTCACCTGTGACGGAGAGCCGCGACTCGAATCCACCTACAACAGCACGTAGGAGTATTTGTTTTATACAGCCTCATCTCACCGATGACAACGAGGTTTAAGGCATAAGGCTCGCGATATATGGGTTTGCCTGCGATGTAGAGGCTCAGGTTGTAATCTAAGCTTGGTGATTCTAAGGTGGTTTTTACCCATAAACTAATCTTTCCATCATCTATCTACAGTCGGTGACCTGGTGGTCTAGGGGTAAGGTGTCAGACTTCTGTGCTGGCGGCCGGGGTTCAATCCTCGGTCCCGGCAAAGATTTATCTGATTACCAAACCCTTCCTTCACCTCTGACAAGACATCTTGTGAATGTGGGGAATGCCAGGCCTCCACCGTGGTTCGGATNAATACATCTTGTGAATGTGGGGAATGCCAGGCCTCCACCGTGGTTAGGATCCCACGTTAAACTGTAGGTCCTCCATTTCATCTCACAATCACCCTAGCATTACACATTAACGTAAGGGCGTATAACCCGAACGGGTAGTAAGACGCGGTGCTAATAATAATAATAATCTCTCTACACTAATGTGGGAACACTTTCCCTTTATTATTAATTCTTTAAATTGAGAAATGACACCTGTATTCAGGAATAGAACCCGGGACCTTTGGCTTAGTATACCAATTCTCTACCTCTGAGCTATCCAAGAGTCGTCCCTTGCCCGAGGTCATTCCTCACTCATATTTTAAGGCAAAGTCTGTGATGGACGTGTGTAAATCGTCAGCTACATACGAGCGATCAATTGAGATCACGAGCTATCAGATAACGCGGCAACTTTCAACTCGGAACGTTTATGTGCCAATAGAAACACGGAACGATTCATGGATAGCTCAGTGGTAGAGAATTGACGTACTTAGCCAAAGGTCCCGGTTTCGATTCTCGTGTATAAGTGCTTTCAATTTTTTTTAAATAGGTTATTTAAATGCAGCTATGACTGTACTTAATTACTGTAATAGCTTGTATATGTAATTAATTCGTGTTTTAAATTTAATACTTATTTTATTAAAGTATTGCTCGTTTTGCAGTTGACGAAGTCAATTTAAATTAGGCCAGTTTCATAAATCTATGCGGTTATTTTTATTAAATAAAATGTTCACTCTTAATTAGAACTTTTTTTTTCTTAGCACAGAATTTAGGACCGATTTGTAACCCTCTTTCGAAATCAAGTCCAAAAGATGATGATGGCGTGCCAGAAGTTTGTGAATGGGAGGGGGTCCTTCTGTGGTGAACACCGCAGTAGCTTTACCTCTCTTGTTTTAGTAAGCCAAGGCACACATGTCCCATCCATTAAGCAGCGTCGCACAAAACCACCACTACCGCCGTGGATCTAATTTGTTCCCCCCATCCCCTTTCCTCTCCTTCTCCCCCCCCCTCCAACCCTCAAGCCCTCATACTCACACCTTTCTCGTACCCTGTACCTGAAGGTGTCAGAATATTAATCATAAAGGTTGGAAGCGCCCTCTCTTTCTATCTTTCACGCTCCCTTTAGGGATATAAAATATACAAACACATCCTATACACAGGTAGAGCCATAAAATACGCAATGGCGCCATTTTAAAAACTTTGTGCAGCCCCATTTACCTGCGTATTGATCAAAGTTAGATAATATTGGAATATATGATCGTTTTAACTGGAATGTTTTAATTTTTTTTATTAGCACCACCTCTTACTACCCGTTCGGGTTATATGCCTATGACCCGCCTCGGTGGCGTAGTCGGCTAACGCGCTAGTCGTGTTGAGCTCGACTGCTGAGGACGGGGAGATCGTGGTTCGAATCTCGGTCGGGTGAACTGAGGGTGGTTTTTCCTAAATGGTTTTCCACTTTCTCTCCACGCAAATGCGGGTTCACTTCCTCTAATTCAACCTTCCCAATTCCTAATCCATTAGAGTAATTAGTACTTAAAGCGTATAACCCGAACGGGTAGTAAGACGTGGTGCTAAATATTATTATTATTATTATATGCCTATGTACTAATTACGCTAATGGTATTGGGATGAGGAATGTTGAATTTAGAGGAAGTGTACCCACATTTGAGTGGATAGAAAGTGTAAAAACATAAGAGAAAAAACTCAGTATATCTGACCGAGTTCGAACTCCGATCTCCCTATTATCGGCAGTCTAGTTTATTGCGAGAGTGACAACTTTGACCATGCGGCTACTGAAGTGGGGTTTGGAATTATTAAGAACTAAATTATAATTGCAGTAAGAGTATTACTGCAACTAACACACACACACACACACACAAAATTTAACATAGTTTTTTTTTCTCCGAATTTTCCAAAAATTTTGTTCTGATTATTCGGAATTTCGGAATAACGGGGTTTTACTGTATGAAAATATAAATAGAGGAAATAAGAGTGTCCCAAGTTTCGAAAATTTATCAGTTTCTACTTCTTCTAAAAAAATTAATTTGGCTTTATAAATAATCATCATCATCATTGTGGGTGATCAATCCTCGGTCCCGGCACACATTTATCTGATTACCAAACCCTTCCTTCACCTCTGACAAGACATCTTGTGAATGTGAGGAATGCATCATCTCACAATCACCCTACCATTACACATTAGCGTAAGTGCGTATAACCCGAACGGGTAGTAAGACGCGTTGATAATAATAATAACAATAATAATAATGTATGAATCATCCCATAACTTCTCCAATAAAAGTATTGATGGTTAGTGAACCTTTCTACGCTCAGTTATTTTCATTCTGAGCTGTTGTGGATACTACATCTTCAAGAAGGGTCTCCATGGGGTCGAGTGTAAGACTAACGACCGAATCAGTCGTGTACTTGACTTTGTGGGAACAAGTAGGCAAATATCCCACAGTCGTGCACGACTTGTAGTCTTACCAATGGTGGTCGAGTATTCTTCAGTCGTGTACGACTTGTAGTCTTACCAATGGTGGTCGAGTATTCTTCAGTCGTGTACGACTTGTAGTCTTACCAATGGTGCTCGAGTATTCTTCAGTCGTGTACGACTTGTAGTCTTACCAATGGTGGTCGAGTATTCTTCAGTCGTGTACAGTCATCAGAGTGTGCAAACGTGCTTGCGTTGTGGCAGTTTCGTAGGAAGAGTCATATGAAAATAATCTTAATTAATTGAATAACATATTGTAACATTAACTGGATTTATCGGCATAGAACAAAATATTTCAAAGTAATTTTGAAACAAAAGATTTTTATCTAAATTATACTTAGTGTCCAAAAATTACACACAAAAAAGGGGGGAACACACAGAAATGTTCGTAGGGTAAAAATTAGCACCATAAATGGTAGACTTTTGATTTAGCTTCGACTTCTAAAAACAAAGTGGGTTTGGCAAACCCATGGTGGGCAATTAACCAAAACCTTTCACTTTTGAGTCAAGGTGCCAAAAAATCACATTGACCCGGTTTTTATAGTATCATTATTGTTAAGCTCAAGAGGCTATCACAATAGTTGTGGTTTCATTCAAATGATTAATTACATAAAACCAATACTTTCTTACCCATTTCAGTGGCCAAATGGTCTTAATCCGTTACTCTTATGCTAGATTGTCCTGCTAAAGATGGGGATGATGGGGACCGAGTCCCGGTCAGGTCTATTGAGGATTTTTTTCCTAGATGGTTTCCCACTCTCCTCACACGCAAATGCTGGTGTATTAGCTATAAAATGCTTCCTTTCCCATTCCTACCTCATGGATTAATTAAAACTACTCCACCACGTTTTAAACGCGACTGTGATGTAGGCATAATACTTGCGCTCTTCGAGAAGGAATGAGAAATGTAGAATTTTTCTGTATGTATCCGCATTTGTTTGGAGGAAAAGTGGAGAACCGTTTAGTGATATGTGTAATTGGGGGGATTGGATAGAGCTAGCTCAAGATAGTGATAGATGCCGTACTTTTATAAGTGCGTCAATTAAATTTTAAGCTCTGCCATAGAGTGAGTAATGCCATTACATTTTTTTAAATAATTATATTCATAGTAATTATAATATATGGTTTAAATATAAACCATATATATTCTTTATTTGTTTTAATATAATGTTTCTTCACATTATTAAACATTACCCCTCTTTTGTAACTTTGCCAAATTTGACCTAGACTTAACATTAAATATCCAATTAACATTCACTTAAAACAAGAGTACTGTGTTAGTAAAGAAAATACAGTTTGGAAGAGTTCACTTTAATATAACTAAAGAATTAGTTCAAGCAAATTATATACACGAACTACTTTCTGTTTTATTATTATCATTATTGTTATTATTATTATTATTATTATTATTATTATTATTATTTGTGTCTGTATCCAGCAAACTGATGTAAACCAGAGCCGAGAAATAATTGAAACCCACCAATATAATATCTTACTTAATCTATTTGGCAACAAAGACCATTTCTTCGAGACGTACACACGATTCTCGGCTCTAACGAACAGTCGACTAAAGCTCGTTTTCAAATATGATTAATCTCGAAATGCAAACGATGATTTCTTCTTCGCCTTATACTGTTGAAGTTTGACGTTGTCCCCTTCTCCCCCCTACCCCCCTCCTCTCGCCACCTTCTTGTTTGGAGAAGAACACAGTATGACCTGGTCCCGTGTCACTCACAGATAGACAGACAGACAAAGGATGCGATGTTGCCCAAAAGTTTCCTTGCGACTGTCACGGTTTCAACCGCAGTAATTAGGCAGCCACTCCTTCCCTCCCCACTTCAGCCCAGATTAACACTTCGAGAGGAAAAACCGACAAACACACAGATTATGACATAAGACCATATTATGTTGCACTGGAAAGGATTTTATTTATTTTATTATTATTATTTAGCATTGCGTCTTATTACCGGTTTGGGTTGTACGCTTATGCACTAACGAGTTAAGGGTGTGTAAGGTTGAATTTAGAGGAAGTGCACCCATATTTGCGTGGAGGGAAAGTGAGGAAAGCCATTTAGCAAAAAATCTCTATCACTGCACCCAACCGGGGTCTAACGTCAATCTCCCCGTCTTCGGCAGTCTAGTCTAACACGAGAGTCGCGCGTCAGACCCATGCAGCAGGTATCAAAGAGCTCAAAGTGTTGCGTGTAAATCAAACATGGCTACTTTTTGTTCTAACATTTTCAAACAAACCTAACAAAAAGTGAATAATTTAGTTTATATACATTAAACAAAAATACATTCGCAATAATTATGAATAATAATTAGTGCAGTTGATACATTTTGGTTTTGAGAGCAAATAAACCACATCTGTGAGCCAATGTATACGAACCACCCCCATCGCACGGTTCTAACAACTTCTTGACGTTGCAAATTGTTGTTTGAAGTGTATACATCTTTTCTACATCCTCACTCTCACTAAATAAGTCATCCCCCAAACCTCTAGACAGGTACAACATCATCACCATCAACAGAGCTTATAACCGCTTCGTCGGCCACGTGATCTGACGCGCGAACTCTCGTGTTAGAATAGACTGTCGAAGACGGGGAGATCGGAGTTCTATCCCGGTCTAGTGCAATGAGAGTGGTTTTTCATTCATTAATTCCTATTCTCCCTCCACGCAAAACGGTGACCTGGTGGTCTAGGAGTAAGGTGTCAGACTTCTATGCTGGCGACCGGGGCTCAATCCTCGGTCCCGGCACAGATTTATCTGATTACCAAACCCTTCCTTCACCTCTGACAAGACATCTTGTGAATGTGAGGAATGCCAGGCCTCCACCGTGGTTCGGATTCCACGTTAAACTGTAGCTCCTCCATTTCATCTCACAATCACCCTACCAATACACATTAGCGTAAGTGCGTATAGCCCTGGCGGGTAGTAAGACGTGTTGTTAATAATAATAATCCACGCAAATACGGGTGCACTTTCTATTAATCAAAACTACCTAATCCCCAACACATTAATGTAATTACTACGTAGGTGTATAACTCGAATGGGTAGTAAGCCGTAATGTTAAAAATAAAAAGCTCATCAGAGTAATTGGTAAAATTCAAAAGAGTTTTTTTTTCTGTAATTCTTGTAATCACCTATTTTTTTTACCCACCCTCTTCAATTGGCCGAATGGTCTAACTAAAACTTCACTCTAGTGTTAGACTACCCTACGAGGAGATCGAGTTTCTAATCCCGTTTAAGTCAACTGAAGGTGGTGTTCCCTAAAATGGTTTCCCACTCTCCTTCCACGCAAATGTAGGTATAATACCTCTAAAACACTTCCTTTCTCATCCCGGGACCCTATTAGAGTGACTATCATACATGCGTGTAATCTGAACAGGTGGTAAGACGCGGTGGCGGAAAAAAATAATGCCCCGGTGAATTGTTTTTATCGTCACGTCTTACTACCCCTAACCGCAGAGTGAATACAGATGTGCGTGAAGTTATTCACTCTCTTGGTATGTCTTATCATCATCATCATCAACAACTGTTTCCATCCTGTGGCCGGGTCAGTTTAGTAAAATACCTCCATCTTCCTCTATACTTCCTTCCACCATTTGTCCTTCTTTAATTTCTTCCCTTCTTCTCCTCTCATTCGTCTTGACGTTTATACTTATCTTTGTTATAATACGCCTCATAACTGGGGTGGGTAACCCTATCGTCGATCGCCACAAGTGGCGAATTTACCATTAAAGTGTGGTGAGCTTAAGTTTCCCGGCTCTCAAAGTAAAATAATATTTTTACTGATGGCGAAATGTTGGTTGTCAATCGTAACAAGATTATTGTAAAATTTCGCATTAAAATGTCTGACAATTTTCATCCCTTGCTTCCGAGGCTGCTGTAACTGATTAATCAAAATGTATATTCTTTGAATACATTTTTTTTTTTTTGAAACAGTGTTGTGTTAGTTTAAATGTTAGATTGAGCAAAATTTTTACATGGTTTTCCAAATTTCATTTCTCATTGGCCACAACTGTGGCTACATTGAAAAATATAAGTTAGACAACCTGTTGGATATTATAATATATATATATATATCGATGTAGACCGAGTCAATACAGGCACTGGGAAAATACGGTTCCTTCTAGTTCAAGAATTTAACAACAGATAGTGTGCCATTTAATTTTCTCTCGAACAAAAATTTAGCTTTATGTTTACTTATAAAAAATTGATAATTATGATTGGAGGGTGCAAAATTCAAATAGATATGTAAGCAGTAAAAAATAATAATTTAGTTTTAATTTACTATTAAAAGTTTCCTTTTTGTTAGTCAACTCCGACAGTTGATTGCTGACTTAATTTCCTGTAACAGCCTAGTGTTTATACGAATGGCGTTGCATGCATAACTTACAATATACCCACTGGGCTCATCCAATATATTGTGAGACCTCTCTGTCGCATTTGTATAATAATTGTGTAAGATAAGCAGTTTATAATAATTAAATCAAGCATACGATCTTAACGACACGCTTGCTTGTTTTGTCTATGAGGTCAGGGTATGGGTGATATTTCGTAAACAGTTTCCCCCTTCTACCTCCAAGCAAATAATGGTGCACTTTCTCTAAGTTGTACCTACCCCACAGGTATAATTAAATGGCGAATAACCCAAACGGGTTATCTAGGACTCTCAAAAGATTAAAAAAAACTTAGGTCAAACCCTGCAAAATGTTGGAAAACATTGACCTAACTATATAACAAACACATAAAACCATTTCTGTAACTTCTTTTTTCTAAGATAGATTAAAGAAAATGCTAAATTAAGTAAATTACTTTATTAATGTGAAGCTATATTTGTAGTTTGTGTTTAAAAGCGTGTTAAAATAAAATTAGTTTATTTTTAAAATGTTTGGATGAAAGTCTATCGAAAGATAAATCGACAAACGTCAGGGAAATCGGTAGACGTATTTGAAAAATTATATTCCTTCGTTGTCTTCCGTCAAAACTTAAATGAAGTCTTGTCGTTTATACATTGTATATCACCTTCAGTTGAAATTAATAAGTTGGTTAACTACGTTGTATAATAAAATTGTTTAGTTTTAACTCGCAGCACAAATTGCTCGTGCTCATCTTACACACAAAAAAATAAATAAATTGTGTACTCATCTTCTTTATAGAAGCCGTAACACCATGCAAGTATAGTGAATATTAATGGCTCGATATTACCTCTGAGCTCACCGAACTACCGTATAAAGTGTTCGCATGGGGGCAATTTAAAAATTCATTAAGTCTTTATATTTTCATCACCTAGTTAAGGAACTGGGTTAATGAATATTGCATGCTTCTGAGGTAGAAATAAGGATCACTGTCATGGCGGTTGTTTTTTTGTTTTTAATGAAACGTCTTACCTTTTTATGTTTGTACTTATCAAGGAACATTCTACCTATATCAACTAATCAAGTTTCTTTATATAGAAAAGTAGCGATTGTGAAGTTGGCAGTTAGGAAATTAGTTTTTTTTAAAAGCTTTCAAAAGCTTTTCTTAAAAAACTATATTGTGCCGAGTTTTGTTGGCGCCTTATCACCTTAACACGAAAATAATGAGAGATTTAAATAAATTAAGCTTACCTTAAGAGAGAACCTTTTAGAGCATTTAAAAATAAATGAAGAGTGACCAACATTACAGCTGTCAAAATTGACACCATTATGATGGGATGGAAGCGAAAACTAGAACGAATTCTGGCAGTTTTTATGACAAAAACTTTTTTTGTCAAAATAAATCAATTATTTTATGTGTAGATCATACATGTAGTTAAATTTTTTACATATTGTATTCTCAACAGGTCATTAATATATTTCATAAACATTGTGGTATTTGAAAAAAAAAAAAANTTTGTAGTTATAGCATTTCTTCCGACCCACCTTCATTATTATTTATTATTATTAGCACCGCGTCTTACTACCCGTTCAGGTTATACGAACTTACGCTAATGTGTAATGGTAGGGTGACTGTGAGATGAAATGGAGGACCTACAGTTTAACGTGGAATCCGAACCACGGTGGAGGCGTGGCATTCCACACATTCACAAGTTGTGATCAATACACGTCTTGTCAGAGGTGAAGGAAGGGTTTGGTAATCAGATGAATCTGTGCTGGGACCGAGGATTGAACCTCGTACCCCCAGCATAGAAGTCTGATGCCTTACCCCTAGACCACCAGGTCACCCCGGCCCACCTTAAGATCTTTCTAAAGTAAAAATGTTATTCCACAATTTTAACACGTGTATAATTACAAGCTATAAATTTAATGATTTCAAATAATTACAGTTCATGGATCAAACTTGCTATTTTATGTTTCTTATGTTTTTTTGTGTACTTACCACTGTTAAGGTAAAGTATACTTAATTTCAAAACTTAACGCGCGTCTGCCAAGGTGTTCGTCAAGAAATTTCGGTCTGCCTTTTTTTGCATTTACACTTTTTGAAATGTTCTGAAATTAATGGTGTTCAAATGAAGAAAATGGTTTGAGTAGGGTCTGGTTTTTTT
>CABEEJ010001207.1:46831-81449 GCA_901482245.1 Timema douglasi
ACAAATTTTTTTTTTTTTTTTTTTTTTTTTTAGCTTTTGATGACGTTTGCCCCCGCTTTGGTCATTTCCAAATCGTCTGCCTTTATTTTTCCAATTATTAGTCGACTATCATCGACTAGTGTACAAAGCACAAACATTAAGCAAATGGTTTGACTTGTGCACTTATTTTTAATTATTTAAGTCAATTTGTACACCTGTTCGTCGGGTGAACCGGTTAGCAGACTAGCACTTACTGATACGACCACTTAAGTGCAATGTGTTGTTATGTAGTGTAACATCAAACAAAGGCCTTGACTATTTTTGTCGTTGGCTCTTAGACTATAACCACGCTAATAGTTATATGTATTATGAAGGCTATATTTGGAGGAAATGTACCCGAATTTGCGTAGAGGGAGAGTGGAAAGCCAATATAAGGTTTACCCCCTTCCCTCTTCCAAAAGTTGGACTCTTGGGATTAAAAGGATGTTCATTTTACGTTAATGGTTTCCCTAAATCTATCTTTCCTAATTTGTGTCTCTACTTCACATCCGGAGTTCCATTTGAGCGAAAGATAGCTCTGAACTTTAGCAGCCCGGAAACAATACTCTGAGCACCAGCTTCTTCTTTGAGGGTTGAAAAGATCGTGGGTCATACCCCCGTCACATATAAATATATATTACTCCGACATGAACACTACACACACACACACACACACGCGCGCGCGCGCGTCACCTTTTTCATTCTTCTCTGCATGACCTTCAACATTCTAAAAGTACATTTTCTTGTATATTTTACGCTTTTTTCTATGAAAACATCCCGTTCTACCTTTAATTTGATTTGACCCACATTGGAGGTCACATGGTCTAACGCGTCACTCTTATGTTAGACTAGATTTCAAGTAACGGAGAGATATCAGCTAAAATCTAAGTTGAGTGGGTTTTTTTAAATTTAAGGTAAGCCTATTTAACGCAAACTTTCTGAACCGGCTGATTATATCAGCACACGAATTATAAATTAATTTAAATCTATAACAGACACAACATCCAGCCCCCACCCATTAATTAATCTTTGTGAAAGGGAAAAAACCCACATTTTACCAATTATACATTTTTTTTACCATTCTAAGAATCGAAACTGTGACCCTTAACTCAGTAAATAGACGGGCTACCAACCGAGATAAGGTGTTGGCCTACGTCGGGTGTACTTGTAATGATTTTTCTTAAGTGTTTTCCCATCCTCCCACTAGACAAATGACACGTAAGTGCTACTTTTATCATCCCCATTCAGTTATAAAAATACCCGCTTCGGTGGCCGCATAGTCTAAGACGCTACTCTCGCAGTAGACTAGACTGCCGATGACGGGGCGATCGAGGTTCGAATTTTGGTCCGGTGTACTGAGGGTGGTTTTTTCCAAAATGGTTTTCCAGCCTCTCTTCACTCAAATATGAGCACACTTTCTATAAATATTACATTCCTAGTCCCTAAAACCATTAGCGTAATTAGTACATAAGCGTATAACCAGAACGGGTAGTAAGACACGATGGGATAAGAAAAAATAATTGTATTTAAAAATGTACAATCCACACCATAATTTTAGGGACTATGTAGGTTATGTTTAGAGGAAGTGTACCTACATTTATGTGTGAGGGAGAGTGGAAAATCATTTAGGAAAACCTCCCTTAGTACACCCGACCGAGATTCAAACCTCAATCTCCCCGTCATCTACTGCGAGAGTAACCCACCTCTGTGGCGTAGTTGGCTAACGTGCTAGTCGTGTTGAGCTCGACTGCTGAGGATGGGGAGATCGAGGTTCGAATCTCGGTCGGGTGAACTGGGGGTGGTTTTTCCTAAATAGTTTTCCACTCTCCCTCCACGCAAATGCGGGTTCACTTCCTCTAATTCAACCTTCCCAAGTCCTAATCCATTAGAGTAATTAGTAATTAAAGCGTATAACCCGAACGGGTAGTAAGACACGGTGCTAAATATTATACTGTGAGAGTGGCGCTTCAGACCATGCGGTAATCGTAGAGGGTTACTACATAGTTAATATAAAAGTGTTGTTATTAAAACAGTGGTTAATATGGGTTAACATGCTCTATTGAATACCATTCCATTTGTAAAATCACTCATTTAGATTAGCCGAATATTTAACTATCATGGAACGGTGACATAATATGAAGTATGCTTACACTCCGTTACAAGCACATTAAAATACCTGCGCGTGCTTATAACGTTGTTATCAATCCTGTTTCGCGCTCGTAAATGTATTTACTCCGTAATTTAATTGGAAACCGCCAGTGTTATTGAATAGAATTAGTGATCACCTCGGGCGCTAGGAGAGCTAGCTGTCTTTTATGGAACTCTTCCATATGGTAGAATTTTGGTTGGAAGAAAATTAAAAAAAAAATACATTTATTTTTATGTAAACATTGATAATATTTAACAATATTATAAATACATATACATACATACGTATATTCCATTCACCGTAGGAATTGACTTCTGAAAGGCCTTTTTCCCTACCATAAATCTACTATATAGTATGATATCGGTAGGAAAAAAGACCTTTCAGAGAGTAATTCCTACCGTGAATGGAATATAAACACCTACGTACATACATACATACATACATACATACATACAAACATACATACATACATACATACATACATACATACATACATACATACATACATAACAAACATACATACATACATACATACATACATACATACATACATACATACGTACGTACGTACATACATACATACATACGTACGTACGTACATACATACATACAAACATACATGCATACATACATACATACATACACACATACGTACGTACATACATTACATACATTACTTACATTACATACATTACATATATTAAATACAATACATATATACATGTATACATATATACATACATACGTAAACACACACGTAAATACATTACTTACATTACATACATTACATATTATATATATACATACATTCCAAAATGGTTTTCCACTCTTCCTATACTCAAATGCGGGTACACTTCATCTAAATATAAACTTTCAAAACCATTAAACCATTAGTGTAATAATTACACTAATTATTAGTATCTAATCGTATAACCCGAACGGTAAGTAACACACGATGTTAAAATGATTTACGCCTAAAAGTCTGATAGTTTTACTACAGTAACAACAAAATACCTAGTGTATATATATATATAAAATGCATCGAGTGGCGTATATTTCGACTTTTGGTGGGAGTACCCGTTAAAAAATACAAACATATTTCTTCGCGAAGTGTTGATAATATCTATCCAAAGTAACACCTGAAATTGGTGACCTGGTGGTCTAGGGGTAAGGTGTCGGACTTCTGTGCTGGCGGCCGGGGTTCAATCCTCGGTCCCGGCACAGATTTATCTGATTACCAAACCCTTCCTTCACCTCTGACAAGACATCTTGTGAATGTGAGGAATGCCAGGCCTCCACCGTGGTTCGGATTCCACGTTAAACTGTAGGTCCTCCATTTCATCTCACAATCACCCTACCATTACACATTAGCGTAAGTGCGTATAACCCGAATGGGTAGTAAGACGCGGTGCTAATAATAATAACACCTGAAATTCATATGACTTTACGTATGGATACGATAAAATAGAGCTGGTAACTTCTCTCAGGTGTCCACATGATATGAGATACCCAAACAGTATAAAGATATTTCTCTTCGAGTAAGCGGTGCCCCTTGAGGGCCCTTGGTAAAAGAACGCAAGACTGATAACGGCAATCAATAGAAATACGTTCTAAATTACTCCATCGTATTTAGTGAATTCGGAAGGACAACAGAGAGAGAAAAAAGGAACCACAAGAAAAGTGCGATAAAATAAAGACAGACACTTAGTTTGTATGAGAGTTGGTCAGTCATTGATTTGGGAGAAGTGTAGCAGGAAAGAACTTTCCACACCCACATAGCCATATATAGGGTTGTGTATCTGGTAATTCTATCAAACAATTTTGTCAGAGATGCCTGAATTTAAAATATATTATCCGCTCAGGTTTTAAAGTCTATATATAAAAATAATATATATATATGAATGTAAAAATAATATTTTTACCTTGGAGAGTTTTATATGAAAAATTGATTTTTTAGAGTCATTTTGATTGTTTGTGAGGTTTCTTCGGATATATTTTAGTATAAGTGCAAGAGAAACCATTTAAACTTTCTATTTTTGAACTGATCGGGTCATGTGATTTTTTTTATGTAATTAAGTCCAAGCCCTTTCTTTCTACCATGTATGTTGACTATAGAATAGCCAGTGACAGCTCAATGTTTTATCCGATCGTAACATGTAAACTTTCTTTAAGTAGGTAATTCCAGGCCCTTCCTTTTACTTAAGAAATTTTTATACGAAAATTGATATTTATTGAGTTATTTTGATTGTTTCTGAAGGGTCTTTCTTTTCTTCGATGAGTGCCCTTTGATCAAGACGTGGAATTGCTCGCGGTGCTGGCATGGTCGGCTGGGGCAATATTCCTCGGAGCTTGGTCATAAAACATAAAACCACAGTGAGTTAACACCTGCCACATCTTATTAGAATATATTAGTACTTGTTATATTGTTTTAATTGTCTTTGTGGAATTTTAATTGTAGATGTCATATCATATAAATGACATGCAACACTGCGAAATTTCCAGATAAACCTAAGAAACAATCAAAATTACTCAAAAAATATTGATTTTTCAAATAAATTTCACCTTGTTAAACGGAAGCGTTTGGAATTACCTACTTAAAAAGAGTTCACATGACACGATTGGATAAAAAATATAGCTGTTACTGGAACTTCTATAGTAAACATGTATGTTAAAAGGAAGGGCTAGGACTTACTTACATAAGATAGTTCACATGACCCTTTCATATAAAAAATAGAAAATTTAAATGATATAATGAAACTTTATTTCTGCGAAATTGCTGGAGACACCCAATAAACAATCAAAATAACTCTAAAAGTATCGATTTTTCATACAAAGCTCCCTTAGTTAAAAGGTAGGGCTCGGAATTACCTACTTAAAAAGAGTTTACATTACATGATCGGATAAAAAAATTATAGCTGTCACTAGCTTTTCTATAGTCAACATATATGGTAAAATAAAAGGCTCATGCTTACTTACATAAAAATAGTTCACATGAGCCTATCAAATACAAAAAAATTGATAACTTTAAATGGTGTCTCTTGCACTTCAATACTAAATAATATACAGAGACACCTCACAAACAATCAAAATAACTCTAAAAATATCAATTTCACATATAAAATTCTCCTTAAGGTAAAATATTGAGCTCGGAAATACCTACATAAACCTAGTTCACATTACATCATCGGATAAAAAATATATATCTGTCCTTTATCTATTCTATGATCAACATATATACCAAATATATATATATATACCATATACATATATATACACATACATATATACCGTATATATATGTACACACACACTCACGAGTAATTAACATATATATGTAGACTTTTAAACCTGAGCGGAGGATATATTTAAATTCAGGCATCTCTGGCAATATTGTTTGATAGAAGTACCAGATAAACCTATATATGGCTATACATATATTGTTCGACAATAGAAGTTTATGAAGACTGTCTCACCAAAATAATAAAAATAAAAGTGTTTTCAACCACCAATGGCTGCCAAGTCAAGTATGTCTTTCATGAGGCGTGAACCCTTTCAGTGCTGCCAACTTGAGAGTCGCAATGAAAAGCTTTTTTAAAATTACTTTAGGCGGAAGTCTGGTACACTTTATTGTTACAGCTTGACATCAACTCTGGCCAGGATCTCATCTACGTGGCTCGTAGTTTGAACCCAAGTGGTACCTAACAGAATCTACTATTCTTGGTATAGTTTCGTCATGTAATATAACTCGATGACTTCCAATACGGTGCGTGTAAATAGGACTATATAACGTTAAATTAGTTTGGCTGTGTACTGAGAAAAAAATTCTCAAGGGCACCGTTTTCTTAAAGGGGAAATTCTTAACACTTGAATATTTCTTATTGTAATTATTACAACTGTAACATATTAAGGATACAGGGGGAAAAAAAGAGGGAAAGTCACATGACACTCATTTTTCAGCACTACAACTTTTATTGAACCCCAACAAATACTTTTTTTTTAATGATTTATATGTAACATTGACCTCTTTTAACCATAACCTAAAGTGCACTAGAAGAGTTTCATGATTGTCTAACAGATGAAAGCACTAACTAAATTTGAGGTATTATTATTATTATTATTATTACTATTATTAGTTTGAAGTATTTAACGTGCATTTTCTGAACCGACTAATTATATTAACCAAGAATTTCTGTGCACCCGGAAAAGGTATTTTCAAACACCTTTCAGGTTTTTTAAAAATGTTTTAATGCAACAACTGACATAGACACGGGACTAACGGTTTTACTTCCCATCAGAAGGAAGTTGTGCTACGGATTTTTATCGCTCAAGAGTAATCTTCCAGCCCCGGTTGGGTTTGAACCCACGAACACATGGTGCTGAGGTGAGAACTTTACCCCAAAGACCGCCGAGGTCGATCAATTTGAGTTAAAATGGGACTTTCCCCCATTTTCCCTGTACCCTTCATTTTAAAATAGCAAAAAGAATCTACTCTTAGTAAGCTTCCTGTTCGAACCATAAACATAAATGATTGAATTTGTTTAGGAAAGGTTGTAATTTAGTCCCCTACGTATTTTACCTTAAACACAGAACTGTGACGTTTAGCGTGAAGCGTTTTTGAAAGAAAACCTGATTTTACATGTTTTTCACATCCATGTTTTAATTCAACCAACTCAAAATGTAAAGTTGTTTATGGTTTTGACTTTGTCTATCAGTATTTTGCTACAACTATGATTTTGTATCAGATTTAAAAAAAAAAATATTTGAAGTACTAAACCCTTTAATTATATTATCATCATTATTATTATTATTATTATTATTATTATTTAGCACCGCATCTTACTACCCGTTCGGGTTATACGCTTTAAGTACTAATTATGCTAATGGATTAGGACTGAGGAACTGAACCCGCATTTGCGTGGAGGGAGAGTGGAAAACCATTTAGGAAAAACCACCCCCAGTTCACCCGACCGAGATTCAAAACCTCGATCTCCCCGTCCTCAGCAGTCGAGCTCAACACGACTAGCGCGTTAGCCAACTACGCCACCGAGGCGGGTTTTACTTATATCAGAACAAGACTTATAAACTAACTTAAATCTAGTACAAAGAAAACCCCCTTATTTCCGGGACGATAGATCATCACCGTGTAAGGGAGAACACACATTTCACCAATGATAAATTTTACGGCCACGCCGGGAATCGAACCCGGGACATGTAGTTCAACAACGCTATCAATGGAGCTAAGGTGCTGGACATTAAATAATTAATTGAAATTTCATTCCGTTTACCCTTGACGTCCATTGATGTTGGATTAAACTACACATTTAATCAGTTAATCATAATTTGTGTTTATTGGAAAATCTTGCGTTGTGTGTGGGATTATTTTAGGTTTTTTTTCTGTCATCGGTTGATTTTTAGTTTGTCATCTTCACACATTTTTTTTATATTAATAAAACTTAAATTATAGGGTTATTAAGTAAAAAGAGCCATGTTGGAATCGTTCGACTCTATTCTGAAATGAATCATATTTTGAAATAACGCTTCGTATAATTAAATATTGAGTTAGAGTTGAACGTTTGCTCGGCGATTTCTCGCTAACCTATCCAGAGCTCTTTCTTTAGCTGTCAGAACCGCTTCGATGGTGTAGTTAGCTAACGCGATGGTTTTGTGTTGAGCTAGACTGGCAAGGACGGGGAGATCAAGGTTAGAATCTCGGTCGGGTGAACTTTTTTCCCCCTAAACGGTTTTTCACTCTCACTCTACGCTAATGCAGGTTCACTTCCTCTATATTCAATCTTCCCAATTAATAACCTATTAGGGTAATTAGTACTTAAATGTATAACCCGAATGGGCAGTAAGACGTGGTGCTAAGTAATATTATTTAACTGTCAGATCTATTTCAGATACCATCTCAACCTGTCCAAAAGAATAACCCAATGTCTTATTTTATTTAAAAAAAATATGTATACAACTAAAATATATTTAATATATATATTAGGGAAATGTTTCTTCACGAAGTTGTGGCGTAGCCCCCTGGAGATTTTTATATCTTTTTTCCCTAAACGTAATCTATGTTTAACAGCTGACACGCCTTGAGGTTGTTGGGAGGGAGTATTTCTAACCCCCAAACTTCATGGTCTCTCTGGTGAGAAGGATTTATAGACGCTCTCAAGAAACAGGCAGCCGTATCCAGCCTCCCGAAGGAGCAAACAACATCTTCATGGAGTAACCCAACCCTCCCCACCTACCCCCCTAATATGTAGAGGTTGTTCCAGAACATGCCAGAATCTGGCGCGGGGGCCCCAGTAAGATTAGAAATATCAACTGCAGATGGATTGTGTGCTCAGCAAGTTAAGTAGTTACAGTTGAACGCTGGTTATACGAACCCCAGCTATACGGATCACACCCGCCTCGGTGGCGTAGTTGGCTAACGCGCTAGTCGTGTTGAGCTCGACTGCTGAGGACGGGGAGATTGAGGTTCGAATCTCAGTCGGGTGAACTGGGGGTGGTTTTTCATAAATGGTTTTCCCCTCTCCCTCCACGTAATTGCGGGCTCTCTTCCTTTAATTCAACCTTACCAATTCCTAACCGATTAACGTAATTAGTACTTAAAGCGTATAACCCGAACGGGTAGTAAGACGCGGTGCTAAATAATAATAATATACGGATTACCATTAAGTAACTCGATGAATCAGCCCACGTGGTCGTTATTCCTATCTGTTACTATCCTATTTATAATTAAGTTTATTCGATTGAACATGTTTCAGTGGTTTTAAACGTGTATTATTGTTAAAGTATATTATGACAATGTTGTTTCTCAGAGATTACGTCGAACAACACATCATTTTACAGTTTAAATATTTATGGACAATTTTAACTAGACATAAACGATGACAGAATCGGTAAATGCATGTTATTACTCGGTCTTATCAACTGCCGTCAAGGAACGTAAAACTTAGAATATACAAAGCAATAACTTTACCGGTTTTTCTCTATGGGCGTGAAACAAGGCATTTTATCTTACATGACGAAAACAAATCTAGGGTGTTAGCAAACAAGGTGCTCAGGTAGATATCTGGTCCATAAAGGGCTTAGACTACTGGATTGGAGGTTACATAATGATGAGCTACATACCCTATACTCACCACAAAGCATTGTTTAATCAAATATCGTAGATTACGTTGGTCAGTACATGCAGCGTGGATGGTAGAATCTAGAACCTTGTTCAGGCTACTGACAGGTAAACCCATTGGGAAGAGATACAGAG
This sequence comes from Timema douglasi, assembly GCA_901482245.1. Classification (NCBI taxonomy): domain Eukaryota; kingdom Metazoa; phylum Arthropoda; class Insecta; order Phasmatodea; family Timematidae; genus Timema; species Timema douglasi. The sequence continues at coordinate 56,263 of CABEEJ010001207.1, forward strand.
TAATGAGATGAACTGGATGGAACTATCTCAAGATAGGGATAGGCGGCGTACTTTTGTAAGTGTGGCAAAGAACTTTCGAGTTCCTAATGCCATAGAGTAATACACTTATTTCATTTAGGCCTACACATATATTCCATTCACCGTAGGAAGTGACTTCTGAAAGGCCTTTTTCCCTACCACAAATCTACTATATAGTAGGATATTGGTAAGAAAAAAGACCTTTCAGAGAGTAATTCCTACCGTGAATGGAATTATAGTAGCCTACGTCAGGTACGTCGAATAATATTGTATGCAGCTCTACTTTTGATATATATTATCAAACCAATAAAATAATACTAATAATAGAGTAAAGGTTATCAATGGTAATCACAAAACAACAATGCCATATTTTCTAAAAGGTTATTCTACCGTGTTTTTTAAATGTATAGTAGAAATAACAGTTTTAAAAAAACTTTTTTTTTGAGACAATGATCACATTCTACCATATTGTTAGTGCTATTTTATAAGTATTGAAAAATCTATTAAAAACGAAAGCAGCAGATCACATGATTTGACGTGTAATTAGTTGAAAGTGTCTATAGTAATCTTTCTAGCTATCAGATAATGTTCCTCCAACGAAAGAGCAGCTGAAAGGCAAAATTGGAAACCAAGAGTTGGAAAGCAAAGATCAGTTCAAGTAACTGGGAAATCTGCTGACTATAGATGCTTACTGTATTAAGGAAATAAGGTCTAGGATCGCTATGGCCGAGGAAGTGTTCGACAAGAAGAGGTTATTGCTGGCCAGCATGTTGAGTTTGGTATTGAAGGAGAAACTGATTAAATGCGACATTTGGAGCATCGCACTGTATGGAGCAGAAACTTTGCCTTTCGGTAAGATGGAAAAGAAATAAATACCTGGAGAGCTTTGAAATGTGATAATGGAGAATACACGACTTGAAACAATCAGATAGACAGACAGGACGGCAAATTAAGAAGTCCTAAGATGAGTGGGTCAAAAAAGAACCATTTTGGATGCGATTCTTCGGTACAAAGCAAACTGGGTCGGACACATCCTTAGGATAAACTGTTTTCTACATGGCGTCATAAAAGGGAAAGAGGAGTTTAGGAAGAAGGAAGATTCATTTATTGGATGACTTGACGGAAAGAAGGAAATTCTGAGAGCTGAAGAAGGTCAGGGGCCTTGGCGGTATTAGCTCACCGCTAAAAGGAATGGACCTGACGTGGCCCTAATAATAATAATAATAATAATAATAATAATAATAATAATAATAATAAGGTTAAAACCTACAAGTTAAATTGGTCATTTCATAAACTCGTCTGGTTCATGAATTAGGTGGCGCCTGTGATAGTCAGTACGTGGAGTGGCCAATTTATGAACTGGTGAGTTTTTGCCAGGTCCGTTTAATGGACAAGCGAAAGAACAGATTTTGTCCAAACTTTTAATCGTTTTAGAATGGAAGCTTATGATTAGTTAGGTTAGGTATAATATACAAAAATGGATTTCAGCTAAGCAATAAGTAGATTTGACAATAATTTACACTTACATTAAATAGGCAAGAGTTCATGAAATATTTGCCCAGTTCATGGAATGGCCAAGGGAAGAGGCCAGTTTATGGAATTAACAGACATTTGCTCAATTTATGCAATTTCAATTCATCAATCTCAATAATTGGGTGTAATGTATATATTTTTTTAAATGCTACACCTTTGTGGTGATAACTAGATATTTAAAATCAAAATATTGTTTTAAGTCTCTCCCGTCTATTAACATTTACTTGATTTTCTCATCTTGAAGTGAATAGGAGTGAAAATCAAACATTGCATCAAAATGCACCTCTTTCTTAAGGCTTAAGTGAGGTTGTATTTCTAAGTACCGTAGCTAGATCATGTTATGCCGTAATTTGGAAGAAATAGATGGTACAGTATGCCTTTCATTGTGTTAGTAACATCATGTTATTAAATAATGAGGTTTTATTATTTGTTTTAAATACTCGTACTAACAAAAAAACTAAGCAAAAAAATTAAACCAGAGTCAATTCCCCTTATAATCATGTCTTAAAGTAGATTATTTCAAAATATAAACACAATATTAAATTATTTATTTTAGAGTATACTTTATACGGTTTTGCTCTACGGGTTTTAAGTATTAGTTGACAGCTCGACCACTCTGGCGCTCAAACTCGTAGTCTAGCATTGCTATAAGAGGACACTGCCTATATCTCTTGTATCTAAGATTCAACTATATGCCGACTTGTAGACAAGTAACCTGCAAATAACTTGAAAACAATTGAGAACGTTCCTGTCATTCATGAATTAGCAGCGTGCGACCTTCAAACTTATTTGAATGACTGTGAGACAGAGATAAAGAAGATACCACAGTGTTTAAGAAATAATTCCTTTCATTGTAAATGCTTAGTGGAGCCGGTTTTCGTTCTGTTTAATGTGTTTACCTTGTTTCTTGTCTCCTCATATTATACTTGTTTATATTATATAACCAACAAATTATGGCTGACATTGTTGCATCAACTGGAAGCATGATAGTTGTGTCGAATCGTTTGCCGTTCGTGTTGAAACGAGATCCTAACACAGGAGATTTAGAGAGAAAAGCGAGGTAAGTTTAGTTTTTATTAATTTGTATCTTAATTTGGCCCATCAAATACTACTCTCTCAAGTTAGGATGCTAGAAATGTTTACACACTGAACAGAAGACGCCGCTTGCTGATATAAAATGTGTTTTCTAATTTCCTTGTGGATAGTACGCTTCTTACTAATTTTAAGATTGTGTTAAGAACTTTTTTTTTAAAGAAACTATGCGTAAGCCTATAGCCTGAACAGGTAGTGAAATGCGACGTTAAGATAAATAGGCTCGTTTTTTTTACTTAAAAGACTTTTATAATTAATATTATACACAAACAAGTCAGCCTTCCATGTACTGAGACTATTTAGCCCACTTAATAAAGAATTGAGAAAATATTTGCTCTACCCACTTATTTCACAGGGCATCATTTCACGATATTCTCCAGTACGTTACAAACTTGAGATATCCAAAACTTCCCCTAGCTCTTATAGGCTAAATGTAGGGCTGCCACTCACATAATATTGATATATATTTTTTCTTAATTTATTTGAGGTATTTAATGTGCGCACTGAACTAACTAATAATATCAGCACACGACTTATAAGCTAACTTAAATCTAGAACAGACACAACACCAAGCTCGGGGCAGTTAATGCATCACTCTAAAAGGGTGAACCCACATTTCACCAATGATAAATCTTTCGGTCATGCCAGGAATCAAACCTGGGACCCTCAGCTCAGTAGACAAACGCGCTACCAACTGAGCTAAGGGGTTAGACTCATAAAAAATGTTTTGAAATCAGTTAAAGTTAATTAAATATAATTTTATGATTCCACCTGGGGTTATTTAAGTAAAAATGTTTATTTTCCTTCACATACCACTCAAGTAGGCTCACAAACAATTTAATAAAATCATGTTGTAACTAACAAGCCCAACTTAATAGTCTTTATTGCTATCGATAAAGTTTCTTCAATATGTGTAATTTTGCACTTGTAATGAAGAACGAATTTTTCTCAATATCTTGGTGATGATTTAATTTATATTTTGTTAATTTGCGTAGTGATATTTTTACTTTGTGGCGTTAGGACCTGCTACTAGGCCTCCTATGTAATTTTGTTTAACATTAACATATATATATTATTTGTTATTTATTAACCTTAGTTTACTAATTAATTGATGTTGAGATGTAGCAATCATTTTGTTGTGTGCTGTAATTCATATTCATTTTTGTTTAGTAGAATTTCGTGTAAAATATTTTTGTTCATTTAAGTACCTAACCTATGTAATTTTCTCTATTTATTTTAAAATAATATGGTAGAAGGCTTACAATGTTCATTCATATTAAAATTACTTAATGTTGCTAGTATTTTTTTAAATACTTTAGGCTATTTTATCATTGTAATAAATTAAATGAAAAAATTGTCATATATCAAGCAAAGCTGTAAAAAGGATATGTCAGGAACAAATTGTATATTTAAGAAACTTAGAAAAATCTGTGACTTTAATAATAGTTTCAAGTTTTGTAGTCACCTTGCTGTAATTTTTAGTCACTTTATTTTACTAGGTCCATTTGAAGTGTTTAAAACAATTTGTGGAAGCCAAAACCATCCAAATACCCTGCCATAAATATGCAGCTGTTGGTAGTATACGTTTAAACTCCAGGTTACATTATGGACATCATCAACCATTTCCAGCCTCTCGCTGGTCTGGCTTAGTAAAATGCCTCTCTATATCTTCCTCTTTCGTTTGACCACTTTTCCTCCTTTATTTGCTTTAATTATTCTACTCTCACTTGCACAGTTTTCTGTTATTCACTCCTCCCATCTCTTTCTTGGTAGCCCTTTTATTTAAATTTTTAAGAAATAAATATTTTAGGCCTATACATTTTGTCTGGATTTATGGGTAGGCTACCTTTAACAAACTCTTCAACATGAGAATTCTTAAGAACTAGCCCATAGCAATCCCATAGGCCTAAAATATAAAATAAATGTTTGAGACTGCTAGGAAAAAATTGTACGAGATGAGTAAATTTGCCATTGATTATCACCCACTAGAACCTTTAAATTGTATTCAGGTCTAGGCCTATATAGGTTATGGTTGTCTGTAGGCCTAGGTCTGTATTTATTAGAAGACTGTAGAATTGAGATGAATTGAATAATTTTGTTGTATTAAAACATATAGGATCTAGGCCTAACACAAATTAGAATATTAGAATACGATTCATCTCAATTTCATTTCTTTCAATTTAAAAACCACACTTCAATCTGTTATTTGTCTCGAGTATAATTATTCTTGGTTACCAGTACTGGTATTTAGTTTTCTGAATAGACAGCTGGGAGATGGGCTCTTAAGGCAACTTCTAAAAATACTGACTTAATAATCAAAGTATAGCAGAAGTACCCGGACAAAGCTTTTCTTTGCTTCAAACAGAAAAAAAAACCTCTTCGCTTTATTTATTCTAACCCAGTTCTTAATACATTTAAAAAAATCTAATAAAAAATGTCAGCATTGAGGCGGACATGTTTGTGCACAGGAGCTACTCATTTCAAAATCGCAGATCTCTGCGTGGGATAGATATCGCAAAATACTCATGACAGACAAACAATCTTTGTTTTATTAATATAGATAAATTTAAAAAAATAGCGATTTAACAATAGCCAAAAATATACTTAAAAATTGTCTAAACTGACATACTGGTGGGCTAACCTCCAACACATCACAACTAAATGAATTAATTTACTGTAGGCCAATAGACATAAAAGATTAAAAATGGCCTATAAGGAGCTTTTTATAAACCACAGAGTAGGGCCAACTTTTACATTTGATTTCAAAACATATCATTTATTGTAGTAAAACCCGCCTCGGTGGCGTAGTTGGCTAACACGCTAGTCGTGTTGTGCTCGACTTCTGAGGACAGGGAGATTGAGGTTCGAATCTCGGTCGGGTGAACTGGGGGGTTTCCTAAATGGTTTTCCACTCTCCCTCCACGCAAATGCGGGTTCACTTCCTCTAATTCAACCTTCCCAATTCCTAATCCATTAGAGTAATTAGTACTTAAAGCTCATAACCCGAACGAGTAGTAAGACGCGGTGCTAAATATTATTATTATTATTGTAGTAAATGCTTTTTTTTAATATACCACTGGAGTAAATCACAAATTTAATAATTAAGGTGAGATGGAAGGGGACGCGACAAAAGGCCAGTGTTTTTGCATTTTTTAAAGCAAAACTTTTTTTTGGTCAAAAGAAATCAAATATTTCTCAAGTAGAAACAAAGAGTTTGTTTCTTCACATGGTGACCTCAGCGGTAGTTGAATATTTATAAAGGGTGTTCTGGAATTTAATGACAACTTTTTTCCTTCATTAAAAAAGTTTCTCATCTAATGACAGATATTCAACAACTCTTGATATTACCGCGTGAAGAAAATTAAACTGTTTCTACTGGAGAAATATTTGATTTATTTTGACCGAAAAAAAAATCTTACAAAAACTTCAAAAACACTTGCCTTTTCTCACGTTTCCTACATCCCCACCTTAAGGACCCACTTCGGTGGTCAAATGGTCTAAAAGGCGTCACTCTTGCAATAGACTGGACTGCCAAGGACAGGGGGGCTTGGGCTAGAACTCTGGTACTATGATCTGAGGGTGTTTTTTTCCTAAATGGTTTTACACTCTCTCTCCATACAAATCTGTGTACATATCCTTTAAATTAAACCCTCCTCATACCGATACTTAACACATTAGTGTAATTAATACATATGTGTGTAATCAGAACAAATAGAAAGACAGGGTTCCATAGATTTTTTTCGTAATGTGTAGGCCTATTGGTTTCATCAAACCAAATATTTAGACTCACATTCTGTTGATTGGAAATGTGATCATCAGTCACACTGCTAAATAGGCAGATGTCATCACACAAGTCACACTTATTTTTAACCTCATGAGTGGGATTGCTTCATACCACTACAAGGTTTAACTCTGTCTTTCAGGAGTGCACAACCGTCATTATTATTACTAGTTGTTAAGACAGTTAAACAGATTTCAATTTGAGCTCACAATGTAATCAGAACACTTGTGATTGGATTTTACCCACGGCGTAAAGGGCTTAAAAGGTTGCCCGGGCATGTAGTTTGCTAAAAAGTTGACCATTGTTTATCAATACTGGTACCGGAAACTACAAAGTGATTGTCATTCTAATTAACACTTCATATTCAAGGAGGTTTTAATTAACAGGCTACCCACCTCGGTAGCCGAATGTTTTAAGGCGGGCAGGTCATACTTGCAGGCCATGGACCTTACGATGAACCTGCATACAATGTAGCTTGATTATTTTTTTTAATATACTCAAAGTTGAAGTGACACAAATCTTGGGAATGTTATGCGTTGTTGCTTATTTTAATTACACTAGGTTCAAAACTTTTCATAAATGGTCAATTTTATAATAAATGCCTGCTAAGGCACTGAAAAAAATTAATAGGGCAGTAACAGGTTTAGTCTTAAATTATTTTATGTCTTATGTATAGTAAAAATATACTTTTTTCTTAGTTAGAGATGCACACAAGGAAATATTAATGATATAATAATTAACACTATTAATATTTCATTGAAAGATTCATAAAATTAATACTATCAATATTTCCAAAATTAATATTATCAATATTAATTATGAATGTCAGCGGTGTGTCTATCTTAACCTAACTTAAGCCTAATTAACCAAGCCTTTTTGATGACTTTTGGGATTATTCCCTTAAAGTGTAAAATACCAAAGGCACCAGTCGGGAATCAAACCCGGTACCCCTAGGCTCATAGCCAGCTGCATTGACCACTACACGACTGGGCCTGTTAATCACTATCTATAACCTATAATTATACACTTGTTAAAAGTTGTGCAGTAAAATGTTGATGGTTGAGGTTTATTTTTAAAAGAAAATACCCTAAGCTCAAAAGTTGAATCATACATAGTTTATTGGATATTTTCTGTAGACAGATAAGTGGAGACAAACAATTCACTGAGATTGATATTCGTTGCGCTATCAAATAATTCAGGTAGACCCGAGCAAAAATATCTTGGTAGATCCTAGCTGATGGATGATCTCTTTTAAGGGTTTCAACCCCAGAAAAATCTCTTTTGGGTTCTTCATTCCCAGGAAAATATCTTTTAGGGCTCTTCAATCCCAGGCAAGTCTCTTTTGAGTATCTCAGTCCCAGTAAAATCTCTTTTGGGGCTCGTCAATCCCAGGCAAGTCTCTTTTGAGTATCTCAGTCCCAGTAAAATCTCTTTTAGGGCTCTTCAATCCCAGGCAAATCTCTTTTGAGTATTTCAGTCCCAGTAAAATCTCTTTTGGGGCTCGTAAATCCAAGGCGAATCTCTTTTGAGGATCTCAGTCCTGGGAAAATCTCTTCTAGGGCTGATCCCTGGAAAATCTCTTTTAGGGCTGGTTCCAGCAAAATCTCTTATAGGGCTCTGTCCCAGGAAAATTTCCTTTGGGGTCCCCAGCTTCATGAAGATTACTTTTGGGGCTCGTTCCGACCACATGACACCCCCTCTATCCCCAGAAGTTGGCACTACCTTTGCCAACAGTTAGCGGCTGTTCGGTCTTTATGGCTTGATTGTGGATTTTTGTCCAAGGTCGTCTAAAACTGCAATGGCGGTACAAGAATTAAATCTAGTGGTGCTTTCATTATGAGTTTTATGTGAAGCTGCTCTAATTGACAAAGCAATTTGAACTACTGTGGTAACTGTTCTCAGAATGGGTATAGTGTGAATCAGAATTGTGTATATGCTTTTTAACAGCATTTATTGTTGAAAATATTATCTTCCTGCTTTAGACTAGTCACATGTTTCTCAGAAAACTTTCACATATTTTTTTTTCCAAAACTGGTGATGGATTTGGCAATTATTTATCTAACTAATTTGAGGTCCATTCTCATCAATGCTACAAATTTAAAATAGGACCTACAACCACATAGCACGCTTTAATCAGTGTAGATTAGACATGACCACCTTTGTGATCTAGTGCTCAGAGGTCCTGGCTACAGATTCAAAGGTCTTGGGTTCGATTCCCAGCACTTGTAAATTTTCTATAATGCATTGGGTCTGGAACGGGTTCATCTCGACTTCATCAGGACATATGAGGAGCTACGTGAATGAAAAAGTAGCTATTCCGGTCTAGAAAACTGAGCTTATCGGTCGGAAGATTAATTGTGCTAGCCACTTGACACGCTCTTTCTGTATAAGTTGGCACTATCTTCACAAACATTTAGTGGCCACTCGGTTAGTATGGCTCATTTTCGGGCTGACACTTTTTTTTTTCTCTGGTAGATGAGATATTATACTCCTTAAAAATTTAATAGGTATCTTTATTTTATTTTTAAAATTATCAATAAGAATAAACAGCAAAAATCATAGACTTAGTTGTTATTACATTAAATTGGTGGCATGAATTTAATTGGCATTACAAATAGTCAAATCATTATATTTATCCTTAATATCATACTTTGGAATATCTTTCCCTATTACTTAAAAATCCTAATCCCATGTCAAATTATTATATCTATATCTTACTTTGGAATATTTTTCCCTCTTACTTAAAAATCCCAATCCCTGATCTGTACTACACGTCACTGTGAAATACTTATTTTCTCATACAGAAAAAAATTCCATTTCATTGTTTTTAGGGAAGATTATGGTGGATATATCCACAATAGGTTTGACCTTTCAGAACCAGTACACATAATATTACTGATATTTATGACACTTTGCTAATTTTTATTTTCAAAAAATACGTCTAATACTAAGTGCTTGATAATATTGTATTAATTTTAGATCCGTTAAAAAAAAGCATATTCTGAATATACCAAAGTAAGACCTATCTGGTGTAAGTGTGTGACTTAATACTCTAAAATAATTGTTTTGTTATTTAAAAAAAAGCTAATTTTGGCTTTAGAAAGTCCATAAATACAGTGGTGCACATCCTCAAATATAAGTAGGAATTTTAGGTAACCGATCCAAAGCCAAACTCTCTTCTTAATACTAACACCATGTTAAGGTGGGAGTGTAGGAAACACGAGAACAGATCAGTGTTTTTTTAGTTTTTATAACAAAACTTTTTTTTTTGCTGAACTAAATTGAATATTGCTTCAATACAAATATAGAGTTTAATTTTCTTCACTTGGTGATCTCAACAGTTGTTGAATATTTGTCAAGGGTTTCCTAAAATTTAATGACAACTTTTTCTCTCCATTTAAAAGGTTTCTCGTCTAATGTCACTATGCATGTGACAGATATTCTACATTCCACATTGCGCCGTTCTCATGGTTGACTCACCGAGATGTCAACTAGGCCTCTATAGGACCTAACTAGTCTATTATTATTAGCACCGCGTCTTACTACCCGTTCGGGTTATACGCACTTACGCTAATGTGTAATAGTAGGGTGATTGTGAGATGAAATGGATGACCTACACTTTAACGTGGAATCCGAACCACGGTGGAGGCCTGGCATTCCCCACATTCACAAGATGTCTTGTCAGAGGTGAAGGAAGGGTTTGGTAATCAGATAAATCTGTGCCGGGACCTGGGATTGAACCCCGGCCGCCAGCACAGAAGTCTGACACCTTACCCCTAGACCACCAGGTCACCTTAACTAGTCTAGAACTAGGAATTGCATCTAAGTGCAGTTTTCTTTGTTCTTGACTTACAACGGCCAAGTCGGAATCTGTGCAATATATTTTTTATTTCACATTGATGTTTTAAATTCTGTTGAATTTTTTAACAAATATGGTTGGATGGTTTAATGATCTCAATTCCACTCTTTTTACTACTACAGTAAACTGTAAACTGCACTAGGATGTCACATTTGGTTTGAGCTGCATCAAGATCATCTGACAATAAACAAATATGCTGGACAAATTGAATGAGTCTATTAAGCTATAAATAGTGATTCAATGATTTTCAAATACAGTTCACGAATAATTATAAGTATATATAGTATAAATATTTCATTGTGTATACCTCATATGCGTAATCTAGTTAAGTTCTACCAAACTTGAGACCCGTACATTAATTACTTCACCTTAACAATGCAAAAAGCATAATTTAACAAGATTGACCCCCTATAGAGCTCATGAATTTTAATGATTTAAAATCATTGAATCACTGTTTATAGCTTATAGTTATATATTTGTTAAAAATGTGCAGTAAAATTATTATTGCTGAATGATCTATGCTGTACCCCTATTTTCTTAGGCTAGGGTATATCTTATAGCTAGAAAATTAACCAGATATACCATCACATACTCATATGTCGAGTCATGTGATCTGTATCTGTCACTTTTGATAAATAATATCTATGCTTATAAAATAACACTAATAACATGGTAAAATATTATCAAGGTTAACCATAAAAAAAGTTTGTTTTTCCCCTAAAAGTTGCACTTAATGTCCATTTATAAGAAAATCAAGGTGTACCTAAGCAATGTGTTTGTCCGTGTTGTGAGACGAGATCTTATTTTACAGTTTAATTTTTATAGAAAGGGCATTTTTGTTAGCCTTAAAAGTTAATCTATCTGCTTTCAAATATTCAAAATATAAAGTAATTTTATCTTGAGATTTCACTTTTATCAACACCTAAAAAAATACACCAATATTTGTAGTGGAATGTTACTATTGTCGGCCACGAAAAAAAAAAGTGTATTTTCTAAAAGTCCCTTCCTATAAAAATTGGATATTTTGTGTGTTTCATTCATTATCTACTTATATTTTTGCACGCATATGGCTTTGTTTGCATGAAACAAGCTTGTCTAGTGTTTCCATTATGATTTTGAGCTGGTGCAATTTTTATTGCTGATGACAGATGGTGGTCACTTGACCTTGGAGCTGTTTTGCTTGATTTCATGAGCGCGAAAGATCACTTGCAAAGGTATGTGCTGCCAAACATTAACAAGATTTTGTCGACAAACTTGTGCATTTCATCTAAATGACTTGGTAAGTAAGTTGCGCTGTTTATACGAGTTAGGGATGTAAATTTAAGGGAGCCGCCTCGGTAAGCGAATAATTTTTGCGCAGATGTTCAGCTCTTAATGCAATATTTAATTAATCCTATGTTGCCTTATTTTAAAATATGGTTAGCTCCAAAATAAAATTGAAAGATTTTAACATGGTTATTTCTCTTTATCATCACTATCATTTGAGTTTTATTATTATAAATAAATGTGTGAAGATGTGACATTAACTAATTTTCAATTAGCTTTTAAACAAGAGTAGGCTGAATGACAAAGGACACTTGATTTAGACTTCCTCTAACGAATACAATAATTTTTTTAGAGGCTCATAACAGAAAATTGTAAGATATTTGAGAACTAACAGCGAGTTTTCCTCTTCACCTTGGTATAGAAGTCTCGTATTTTTCTTTCCTCGGTTTCTTATTGACATAGCCAAGGGTGTTTGTTTGGTAAAGGAGTATAAACTTAGACAGAATAGAGTAGTAGTTCCAGAAAATGACACAGACCATAGTATTTTAAGCCACGTCGCCACACGACAATCCATACTTTCACTCTGAGGCGGCCACCTTAACTTTAATTTATTTCACTGCTTGTCTTAATGTTACAAGTCTTTTCAGGATTATTATTTAACTGGAGCTACAAAGAAAAAGTTTTAAATTTGGTTTTTAAGCTCCATCGAAGTAAGAAAAAAAATTGAAATTTTCTCATCCACTTAAATATTCCCATATATATAATGCTAAATATGACTCAAGTCATACCTTTACGTACTCTAGTTTAGTAATTTTATCTTCCTTATATAGCTTTTACGCTCAAATTATTGATATGTTTGTTTTTATATACCAAGAATACTAAATATTTTCCCCAATCATCTTCCTTAAGTTTGCTCATTCCATGTCCTTTAATTTCTGTAAGAACTAATTAAAAAATGTCCACACTTGTCCGAATATTTTCAAAGCCTTTTGTTTTAAACTCTGTTCCTGAATAAAATGCTCCAGTTTAGAGCACATCTTACACTGCTCTTCCCGATGTACTATCCTATGAAACAAAAATAAAAATTGTTATTTGGTCCTTTTTAACATAGTTTTCTTTTTAGTTTAATCACGAACCCACCATTTCTTTCTGTCTGGTGGTGCCTCGGTCGCCTGTACAAACTAATGTTGTACAGTCGGAGTTTCAAATCCAAAACTGCTTACACGTTTTTATAAAATCCTTCGCTAGCTTTGACAAATTTTGATGAGTGTTGACTTAATATGTATAGAAAATTAAATTAAACAAATCTGCTGGAACATTTTTTTTATGAAAAAAAGGTGATTATAACAAACTGCGCCGATATTTTCCTAGTGAGGTAGAATAGATGGGCACATTTTGGGATAATCCACCACACCAGCTTCATTTCTAGTGGAACCGCGGTGACCTGGCGGTCTAGGGGTAAGGTGTCAGACTTCTGTGCTGGCGGCCGGGGTTCAATCCTCGGTCGCGGCAAAGATTTATCTGATTACCAAACCCTTCCTTCACCTCTGACAAGACATCTTGTGAATGTGGGGAATGCCAGGCCTCCACCGTGGTTCGGATTCCACGTTAAACTGTAGGTCCTCCATTTCATCTCACAATCACCCTACCATTACACATTAGCGTAAGTGCGTATAACCCGAACGGGTAGTAAGACGCGGTGATAATAATAATAATAATCTAGTGGAACCAATCAGGATCTAACTTAGTTGTGGTGACTGCTCAACAAACTCTGTTGATTTAAATTATTATTTATTTTAAATGGATTACTCTTTTACAATTTTTTTTAAACTGTCAAAATCCTGGGTTAAACCGCTATTTCTTAATCCAATAAACACATCATAAGCTCCTTATTTCATCGTTGTATTTTATAATAATATTAACCTTTATTATGATTATCAAGGTATTTCTTGGATTGCCAAATCTTACACCTTCATTCAGTATTTGCTCACAACTTTCTGTTTAAGGCCAATTTTATGGCTATGTTTAGATCCGCCTCTGTAGTTTAGTGGTCAAAGTTCCTGGCTATAGACCCGAAGATCTTGGGTTCAATCCCTGGAGCTTCCAGATTTTCTTGTGAAGCGGTGGGTCTATAACAGGCTCAACTCATCCTTCTAAGGACAAATGAGGAGCCATTGAATGAAAACATAGCAGCTCTGTTCTAGAAAACTAAGATTAATGGCCGGAGGGTTTGTTGAGCTGACCATATTAAACCCTCTACCCACAGAATTTGGTACTGTTTTTGTCAATAGATGATGTGGCCACTCGATTGGTATGTCTCGATTGTGGGCTGACCCCATGGAGTTGTTGGTTTTTAGTGTAAAACTCCACAGCCATTTGTTGTAACAGCTTGCTCAGCCTGACTAACAAACCACGGAAGCTTATGTTTAGAATTATATGTTGATGTGACTAATTTGGGCTTTGTGGGCATTTTTATGCAAAATATTTAAGCTTGTCATGTCATTGCATCCTTAATAGCTCAAGAAGTCCTAAACGAAGGTAACCAAATCAAATTTATTCACAAAATAAAACAATTTCAGTCATTGTTGTTTAAACTTTAGGAATCTGAACAGGTTTTAAACAATATATTGCTTAAAAGGTTTGTCATAAAATATTTCCAGTGCTGGAGGGTTGGTCACAGCTGTTGCACCGGTTGTCATCCAGAGCCATGGCCTGTGGGTTGGCTGGCCTGGAATCCACCTGGAAGACGAGAATGAGCCAATCCCGGAATCCCTCCCTAGCGACACCACCCCTACCGCTGGACTCAAATCTGAAAAGGTGAGATTTGTTCGAATTAGGACATATGCTAGGTATTCCAAATCTAAGATACGGTATGTAAAGCATAAATACACATTGATAGGCATGCTTGCTAAAGCCCCATCTACAGACTCAGCATATCCGTGAGGTGCATAATACTTCATAAGAGATCAACTCCACACTAACATATTGCACTATCTACAGCGTGCATATTCTTAATTCCTTAGTCCTTATCACTCCGTAGAAGTTGACTCAACTTTAACTTTCTAGTGGCATAGTTGGCTAACGCGCTTGTCGTGTTGAGCTCAACTGCTGAGGACGGGGAGATCGAGGTTTGAATCTCGGTCGGGTGAACTGGGGGTGGTTTTTCCTAAATGGTTTTCCACTCTCCCTCCACGCAAATGCGGGTTCACTTCCTCTAATTCAACCTTCCCGATTTCTAATCCATTAGAGTAATTAGTACTTAAAGCGTATAACCCGAACAGGTAGTAAGACGTGGTGCTAAATATTATATTATTTAACTTTCTAAGGACTACGAATCACAGAAAAGTAAGCTTGCGCTCTCATTGAAATAAAAGTACCAATGGCATTTTCATAGCAACTAAACAAACTAGCTCATGTTTTAAATACTGTATATTATTTGTGACTGCACTTAACCTACCTTTCAAAAGTACCTTATCCTAGACGTTTTTTCAAACTTTGTTGGTACTTTTGTTAATAACTGTTCAGTTGGAATATTGTCTGCTTCACAGATGACGTCCCCTTGCGCCTAGCTCTAGAAACTCTCCTTTCGAAGGTTTTTTTAACTAAACTTTTTTCCAACTTTATAATTGGTTGCCAGAGTCAAGTGACTACGGATATGGATTGTGTAGACGCGATTTCAATTTCTAAGGACTCTAGGATACAGTGCTTATGGACTCTGTAGATGGGGCTTAAGGCGCCACCCTTGTCTGCTCTACCAGTGACGGGAAGTTTAGGACTCGAATATCGACTGAACTCTACATTATCAGCAAGAGAGTGCACAGTGTCTTACTACTTGTTTGGGCTATCTGCATATTTACACTAACAAAGTATGGACGAGAAAGGTAGAACTTAAGGGGAGTGGACCTGAAATTGTATTCAGGAGAAACCACCCTCATTGTACTCGACCAAAGTTTGAGTCCGGATCTCCTCGTTTTTGGCAATCTGGTCTATTTCAAAGTAACGTTTCATAACAAGCCTGTCCAACATTCCTCGGCTGAGGACCGCATAAACTCTTTGGGAGTTGATCTGGGGGCCCGACATGACATTTATGGGTCCTAATGTAAGGATGCCTAGCGGCCTGGAAGAAAGATGGATTTCAGGGAAAGGCAGGGAATGTTATCAAATCTTTGGAATTCTTATGTTTCTCTAAAAAAATATGCCTTTTTTATAATAATCAAAATAATATTTTTCTTCTCAGTTAATATGGCGAATCTCTTTTAACTCGGTTGTCTCATTTCTCAAAGTCAAGATGTGATTCTCGTGCTTTCTTTCACTCCGCTAATGCACCTCTTTATCCAGAGTTGAGTCGTAGTTAGGCGCACGCATGAAAATTTGATTATGTTATAGGAAGAAGAAACTATAAAAGAATATGTCTCGCAACAATTTTAAACTGCGCTGGTGTCAGGTGATCTTTTAATGTCTCAATATGGTCTTGAGGAAATTTAACTTAGATCACACTATCCGACAGTCCATTGCTTTAGGCTGATACCCTTTAACCCCTTCATAGAGTGACACAATTTCAGAATGTATGTCTAGAAATATTACTATTAAATACTTTTACATTAATTTGCAATATTAATAAAATAATATATGTAATACACTTAATATTTATACATTTAGGGGCCGGAAAAACATATTAGCTCTGGAAAACTTGGAAAAGTCAGGGAATTTTAAAATATGGTTTGGCTGGACATTTATGCCCAGATATAAAAAAAAACCCATGGGCTACACTATAAAAGTAGGCAAACAGATATTTTAAACTTTTTACTCTGTTATTATTATTATTATTATTAGCACCGCGTCTTACTACTCGTTTGGGTTATACGCACTTACGCTAATGTGTAATGGTAGGGTGATTAGTGAGATGAAATGGAGCACCTACAGTTTAACGTGGAGGCTTGGCATTCCCCACATTCACAAGTTGTGATTAATACACATCTTGTCAGAGGTGAAGGCAGGGTTTGGTAATAAGATAAATCTGTGCCGGGACCGAGGATTGAACCCCTGGCCCCCAGTACAGAAGTCCAACTCCTTACCCTTAGACCACCAGGTCACCTTTTATTCTGTTGTTTACATCCACAATTTGAAGTATTTCAAATTTGAGCGGGTGGACCACACAAAACAAACTCAGGGTGGCACGGTTTGGACACGCTTCCTTTAGACCCTGCGACTACCAAAACAGGTGCGTGAGAGACTGAAGTTTTGGTCCCTGTGTCATTGATAGAGGTTAAAGAATAAACTTTTAGTCATTTTTTTTCTCATACCACACCCATCTCGGTGGCATAGTTGGCTAACACATTAGTTATGTGTTGAGCTAGAATGCCGACGACAAGGAGATCAAGGTTCGAATATCAGTCAGTTGAACTATAGATGGTTTTTCCTATAAAAAAAATCCACTCTCCTATGCAAATGTGAGTTCACTTCCACTATATTAAACCTTTCCAATTCCTAACCCATTAGTGTTATTAGTACTTAAGTGTATAACTTGAATGAGTAGTAAGACGTGGTGTTCTTTGTTAAAGTTTGGACACATCTGTTTCCTAATTGTAGTTACAGAATTACATTTCTTCGTATCGGGTGGTTGCACTGAGTTATGTTGGTTGCACTTAAGCACCTTGTCCTTTGTTTCAGGTGGTTGCTGTACTTGTGGATGCGGATCTGTTTGACTCTTATTATAACGGCTGCTGCAATGGAACGCTCTGGCCGTTGTTTCACTCCATGCCAGACCGAGCAAACTTTTCATCTGAAACGTGGAGGGTAAGCAGGACTTTAAGATTTTAGTTTCACATTTAATGAAGCTTTAGTTTTAAAAAACTTGAATCATCAACCAGGCCTATATTATAAATTTTGATAATGACATTAGTTTTTATTTGTTAATCGCATTATCTTTGTTGATTTTTAAATTAATCAGGTTTACTCTACAAAAGTTGTTATATTCCTGTCGACCTCGGTGGTATTTGGATAAAGTGCTCTAATCAGAAGCTGTTGTTTGTGGGTTCATACCCATCCTGGATCTACAAATTTTTCTTGATCTCTAAAAATCTGTAGAACAACTTCCGTCAGAGTTGAATTAAAGCCGTCCGTCCTGTGTTGGTCGTGGCGTGTAAAAGAACCCTGGATCTTTTGTGAAATTACCTTTCCTGGCAAAATTGAAAGGCCCTTTTGTGTGCACTCATAGAAATTCTTGTGTGCTGATAATATCACTTATTTCAGAAACTGCACATTAAAGACCTCAACTATTTAAAAATCTATTTCTTATAGTTTTCATGTTTTTATTATTTCTGACTCAATAATAATAATAATTGAGGAGTAAATCCATCACAAAATTAATAGTTTCAAATGCGTTTTTTTTTTAATGTTTGTGCTACTGTGAAGAGGGCAAAGGTGTAACTTTATGTGTTTATTTGTTTTAGGCATACGTGAAAGTGAACCAGTCTTTTGCTGAAAAAACCATGGAAGCCCTCATCAGGCTAAACAAAGACACCACAGTAGAGGATAGTTCTAGTCAAACTTCAAACTCCACCCAGTGCCCACTGGTTTGGATCCATGATTACCACCTCACCTTGGCTGCCAACTGGGTTCGACAGGTGGGTGATCAAGCTTTATAAGTTGCACCTTAAAGTGTAATCTGTCGAATTAAATTGATACCTTTTGGTGTAAACGATGGGGACTTTAATAATCTTTAATAATCAAAATAAATATCTGCATCATTTAGGCTTTTTTCTTTCTTTCTTCTTCCTTGGTTCATCCGCATATTCACACTATTGGCTAAAAATGATAAATGTAGAATTGAATGGAAATTTAGCCAAATTTGCATGACTAGGAAACAATCTATGAAAAACTTCTAAGAAAAGCCAATTTTAAAATTATTGTCAGGCTAAGTAAGACCACTTAAATAACTTCTAGAGATGTCTAATTTCTTGAGAGAAATTTAGATGAAGAGCAATTTAAATAGTTTCTAGAATCATCCAGATTTTAAAAAAATCTGGTGGAAGACCTGTTCAAATAGCTAAATCTAAATTTTAAAAAACATCTGAGTGATGACTATCTAAAATAGCTTCTAGAATTATCGAATTTTCAAATATTTGCTGAAGGACGACTATTCCAAATTTCTTCTGGAAGCATCCAAATTAAAAAATATATAATTAGGGAAAACTACTCCAAATAGTTTATAAAAATAATCTAACTTTCAAAAATTTGCTAAAGGAGGACCACTCCAAATAGCTTTTAGAGATAACTAATTATCAGAGAGAGGGATGGGGGTGGTGGAAGGCCTTCTTTTCAAATCAGGTCATACCGCCACTGGTTTTTTAGCGCTAGATAATATCGTCAATTTAAAATTAAAATCATTGGTTTTTTCCTTGTGAGGCCCTTGGGGCAAGCCATCGCACTTTCGATAGATTGGACGGCCAATGATGGGATGATCGGGGTTCAAATTCTGGTCAACTGTATTGAGGCGGTTTTTCCTAAATTGTTTTCCACTCTACCTGCTGTAAATGCAGGTACACTTTCTTTAAAATCAATATTCTTTTTCCTTAGCACATTTTCATAGATACTTAAAAAGAGTATAGCCTGAACCGTTAGTAAGAAGCGATGTGAAAAAAAAAAAGTTGTCAATTTTGAAAGGTGTTATCTATTAATTAACTCTAAACCTAAGCAAACCACCTTGCAGCATCTTAACCTAAAGGATTTACAATAATCATTCCTAGGCACAAGCATGATTATTTATTTTTCATGGTTCTTTGCCAGGTATTTTTAAATTTAGAATTATAAGATTATTTTCGCTAATTAACTGACTATAATAATTTACTTTTCATTGTCTTCACAATTTATTATTATTAATTTCTTGGTGGTAATCAAAGTTAAATTCCCTTCTTAGCATTTTATTCTGAAATGAAGTTAACCAATTATTTTCAGAACACTTTAATCTGTTTTGCATATGTTAATATATTGACTTGGTTAAGAACGAGTTAGGGCTTTTTCCATTTAAAAGCTGTCAGTGAAATCCAGATAAGTAAGAAGGGACAGATGTCAAGGTTGTCTTCTTCTGTGTTCAATGTTATAGATAACATTTTAATTTTACCTAAATAAGAACGAATGGATTTACATTCATACATTTTTTTTAATGCCATAGATTAAAACCATATTTAAATTATTAATTATTTTAATGTATTAGACCATATTTATTTAGGAATAACTATTATTAATTACTTAAGTGCCGTTTTCATGTCAACAAAAATGGTTGGACAACATAAATAATATATTGCTTCAATCGATACATTCAGTTTAAATTTTTACATATACAGTAGGAATATCAACAGTTTTTGAATTAATCCCTCCTATGGACATTACATAATTTGGCCAAGAATTTTTCTCTTAATTTAAGAAGTTTCTCATAAAAAAATTTGCTGCTCATAACAAATATTCAAGGATTGTTTTTATTATCACATGTAGGGAATTATACTAAACAAATCTAGTGAAGCAATACTTATTTTTCACACGAAAATTTCGAAAATACAGAAATCATCTTGAATTATATACTTCATACCACCATAACTGTTCTAGCGTGGATGATGTCTTTAGTGATCAACTTGTGAAGTGCTCTGCATTGTGTGCAATGTAACCAGTCTTTGGTAATACTGAACTATTACGCTAGAGAAATAAGGGGTGACCTGACGGTCTAGGGGTAAGGTGTCAGACTTCTATGCTGGCGGCCGGGGTTCGATCCCAGGTCCCGGCACAGATTTATCTGATCACCAAACCCCTCCTTCACCTCTGACAAGACATCTTGTGAATGTGAGGAATGCCAGGCCTCCATCGTGGTTCGGATTCCACGTTAAACTGTAGGTCCTTCATTTCATCTCACAATCACCCTAACATTACACATTAGCGTAAGTGCGTATAACCCGAACGGGTAGTAAGACGCGGTGCTAATAATAATAATAATAATAATAATAATAATAATAATAATAGAGACATAAGTCTCCCTCAGGAAGGGTTTCACTAACTTACAAATGTCACGCTATGTTTGTTTTCCCCTATGACATTTTTTTATGTGCGTATATCTAAACATGACTTGTGCTCTTGTTTGTCTAGTCCGCGGAGGATGCGAACATAAAGTATAAGCTTGGCTTCTTCCTCCACATCCCGTTCCCTCCCTGGGACATTTTCAGACTCATCCCTTGGTCTGATGACATCCTGCAAGGGATGTTGGGTAAGTGCTAAACGACCGCAAATATATTATCTCTTGTGTTTATTATCCAAATAAATTGGAAAATGACATTTGTAAATGATAATCAAACCCAGGACCTTTGACTTTGCGCCATTGCTCTACCACTAAGCTATATAGGGTTTGTCCCAACAGCCAAAGGCCCCGGGTTCAATTTTCTTGCGTAGTTATCATTTTCCTATCTATTCTAATATTATTCAGTTAGGCTGATTTCCGTGATTATAATCTTTCTGACACCTTAGCTCAGTCGGTAGCATGTGTCTCCACTGAGTTAATAGTCCCGGGTTCAATTCCTGTCATGGCCGAAATATTTATCATTGGTGAAATGTGAGTCTACTCTTTCACAGTGGGTTGGACGTTGTGTATGCCCTAGTCTTAAGTTAGCTTAGAAGTCATATGAAGCTATGATAGGCCTGGCAAGCCGGCAGAGGAAAATAGATGGTTTGACTAAAAAAACTGACCCATGCGGCAGGCTGGAAAAATTAATGGATTTAAAAATAAAAGGATACCTAATTGTATAGCATTGGTTTCGTATATCTTCTTTAATATTGTTCGCATCTAATATTACTATTATTAAAATAATGATACTAACCAATGGCTCTACTTTAATATTTACATTAGTTTCTAAATTTAAAATTAACTTTCACTTTCAATTATGAGCACTACACATTGAGACTTAGAGGTGATTATACTGGGTTTTTTAAACGTTTTCAACATTGGGCTTTTTTTTTAACAACTAAGTCTTAAGTAGACGAGGTTATAAATGTTTTTCTATTGGTTTTAAGTTGGGATGGAATTTAATTCTTGATTGGAATTTGTTTAAAGCTCTAATGCTGCCTATTTGTGGTTTAGCCACAACATAATTATAGGGCAAACGTAACTCTCAGACCCCAGATCATTAATTTAACTACTAATTGAATATATGAATGTTATAATGAATGCATCTTAGCAAAAAAAGTTAACTTTAAAGATACAATTTTATTTATTTTGCTATATTCCTATTTCCTCTTATGTTCATAATGTTTTACAAAATTCGAGATTAGAACATAAAATAAAGATTTAGATTTATAAAATAGTGGATTTAACCCACCTATAGTTTGAAATGAGCATTAAATAGAGCTCTGCGTAATTTCAGGAATTGAATCGTGGCCTGCCACTACTAATCTTGTTTGAACCCTGGATACTGTTTTCTCTAAATTAGTGGTAGATCATGTTCTACTTCAGTAAACTCAGTTCCCTTGTTGATCCCCTAGGTTGCGATGTGGTGGGATTCCACATTGATGACTATTGTGTAAATTTTGTTGACTGCTGCCAAAGGCGTCTGGGTTGCCGTGTCGACCGCAAGAACCTCTTGGTAGAGCACGGGGGTCGAACAGTCAGGGTTCGAGCGTTACCTATCGGGATACCGTTCAAACGCTTTGTGACTCTGGCGGAGAACGCTCCTAAAGTGAGTTGATATTAAATTATACAATTCTTCTACTCTGATTCATCTTAAAACTATACATTTCTCCTATTCCGATTTTATCTTGAATTGAGTGTACAGTTCAATTTTCATAGGAAAGTCCCTTATCTAAAAGTTGCTAGGTATACTTTCACATATCCATACATCTATGCATGTGATCTGCATTCTGCCTCTTTTGATAGATAATAGTAGGGGTATGCAAAGTTCATTTTTTCAATTTGAAGCGGAATCATTCCAAATATGTGAAATATTCTTGAAGCCAAATCGAAGTTTGAATATTTTCTTTTATAATGTTTTATGCTCGAAAAAATATTATATTATGGTTATTTATATAACTTAATGCACTAAAATTACTTGGAAAATGTTCTATTGCACCATTGTTAGTAATATTTTGTGTTAATCTGACAAATCAAGGTACTATCACAACTTATAATTCAATTACGTCGGGTTTTTTTTGCATATTAATATTAATCTGTAATGTATAAACAGCTCAGAATGGCAATAACTGAAAATAAATGGAGTATTTTAGCTGTCATTACTTTTATTGGCAAAGCTTCGAAGCTGATGTTTGTTTCGAAGTTTCGAATCTTTGGACACACCTAGATAATACCTATTAAATAACAATAGTGAAATAGTATTTTTCTTATTCTAATTTTTTTAGCACGGCATCTTACAACCTGTTCTTATTATACACCTATGTACTAATTACACAAATGTGTTTGGGATGAGGAAGTGTATCCGTATTTTTGCGGAGGTTGAGGGTAAATCCACCCTCCAATAAAGTACATTCAAGGCTCAAATTTACTTCGATTACAGCTCAAAAAGTTACTAGAAATAGTCCCTAATGTGTCCCTGCGGCATCAGCTGACATAATTCATTTTGGAAATCTGTAATTAAAACATATAATGTATTAATGTGATAGTTAACAACATTAATTTATTCCAATATTATTTATATTTTGGAGGTCAGGCACAAAGCTTATTTAACGTTTTATTCCACTTTAAATTTTTTTTTATTCACAGAACTTTCTCAAAATGCCTAACTAATATTGCAAACGAGTTATTTACAATGATGCACCGAAACAGTTGGTAAAAATATTTTATTCAGTTAAATATCTTGAAAGCCAATAAAATACTCATAAAATAATTTATTATTTATAAAAAGATGACCAATATTTTCTCTTTCCCAAATAATACGATGCCTGTATTAAAAATTATAAATGTATGCACTACATTACAAGTTATCAATAACATTCCAAAATGAAGCATAAGTACTTTTAATTACGCTAAAAATAGTTTTTCAGATGGGATGTTAGGGAATTACTAAAAGTAATGAAATAGTATGCGAAAATTTAAGTTTATGTTATTTTAAATATAAAATACAAATAAAAAATCTTATCATTTAAAATAAAAAAGTGATCTTATACAAGTGTTGGTAGCCCAAACCCTAAAAATATGACTTTTCAATTGTCATTCGGGTAGAAAGCAATGATGAACAGACTCTACACCTGATATAGATTGAACCCAAATATCCCCTTCTTCGGCATTCTAGTCTTTTGTAAGAGTATCTCCTTAGATCATATGGCCACTGAAGCAGGTAGTAAAATATTGACTGCAAAAAAATAAGTTTATATTTTTTAAAGGTCATTTCTATGAAAATTGAACTGTACCACTTATTAACCAGGGCTCGCAATCATATTAAATGTGCTCATTTGGGTAGGCTTTAGTTGGGTTTTTTAACTAAAATTGGAATCTCATCGCTTAAGATGTGGTTCTTCCATCGATGCATTCACTGATGGATGGAAGTAATATATAAAAACTAGACTGGCATTCGCCTGGATAAATAATGGAAAACAACCTTAGCACAGCCAATCTATTGTGTTATAGCTAGAGACATGCAAAAGGTGAGCTTATTGTTTAGGAGAAAAGTGGTTTTATTTTTCTCAAATATATATATACTGTTTTTTTGATCCTAAACTTATTTTCACAATGTTATGCATTAATTTTATAAAAATGATGCTTCAATCTCATATGAAAAATGTTAAAATAATTGTTTTTATCAAATTTACTCTACATTTTAGATTTATTTGTGTTGTGGTAGAGAGCTATAGCACAAATTAATAATACCAAAACAATACTCGAAAGAAAATATAAACTAAAATAGAGCGGTTTAGGGGCCCTCATTTATACTAAGTGTAATTTGATTAAAAAAATTTTAACCAGTTTCTATTCTAAAGTAGAATTTTTCATAAAACAATCTCTAGTCCAATAGGTCAAAGGCAAAGACCTCGGGTTGAATTCCACACCACTATCTGTGTGAGTGGTTAAAGTTGCTATCTTGTCTAAAACAAAGTCACTTATGAATTACTTATCTCATTCTGTATGTGTAAATATTTAAACACCTCTAGGCTGATTGATAACACTGTTATCAGTACATGCTAATATACTATTATAACTGCCATTATTATCTTTCATGTGAGAGACAGTACCTAGTATTTACTGGTATCAATTTGTCTAGTCAGATATGTTTATTTACCATAAGTGTTGTTTATCAAAGTATGTTCCATGAACCACTGGTGTGTCTGTCAAATGGTCTGCAGGATCTCAGAAAGCTTAGAAATAAAAATGAGTTTATCATATATAATTTTTTTTTTAATATTTGAAATACAAAACATTAAATATGAAATATCATTATGCTTTAATTATTTCTTCGGTAGATACAAGTAAATTAGAAAGAAAAGTTTATACCAACCTTAAGTTAACAAACCCAAACAATTATTTATAATGTTAAAAATAATCAAAAAAAATTATTACTTGCTAATTCATTGTTATTACTATTATTGCCTATAAAGGTTTTTCATTCATAATTTTCAACCTCCACAACTTCCACCCCTTCTTCTCAGTGCCCC
>CABEEJ010001207.1:84550-96159 GCA_901482245.1 Timema douglasi
ACCGAGAGTCAGGTTAGTTCCTTATTGTTTTTGTGTCCTATCCAAGCTAATACACTGATGGTCTAGTAATGTTAAAGGTACAATTTAGATAAAATTTACCCAAATTTGTGTAGAGGAATAGTTTAAAATCATTTAAGAAAATACACACATCAATACCACCCACCCGTAATTCGAACCCCCAACCTCATCGCTGACAAAACATACAAGATTGCGGGTCTAGCCCATGTTACCACCATCACATGTATTTATTGCTATTAAAAATAAATGATTTTTCTTTAAGCTCTTTTAAACTTATCAACCTCAGTGGTCTTGAGTTAAAGTGCTTGGCTCAGGATCCAATGTTCGTGGAATCAAACCCGGGGTCGACAGATTTTTTAAAGCGATAAAAATTCACAGCACATCTTATTTTAGAAGGGAAGTAAAACCGTCAATCCTATGTCAATTTTGGCTTCTAAAAGAAGCTTGGCAGAGATGTGAGAATACTAAGGATATTAAACGGTATAGAGCACTAGAATAAATCATGGTTTAAATTAGGAGGGATAGCCAGCACACTTACCTTGGTGATACTGGAGTAGAAATTGTTTAGATATAAAAATAAAAAACACATAAACACATTTTCAAGGACAAGCTTTCACTGTCACAGACAGCTTGTCCTTGAAAAGGTGTTTATGTGTTTTTTAGTGTTATATCTATACAATTTCTACTCCAGTATCACCTAGGTAAGTGTGCTGGCTATCCCTCCTAATTTAAACCATAAGGATGTTAAACTTAATTCCTCGATACCTTCGATTCTTAGTGGTAGCAAAAGAATCAATAATTGATCTTAATATTACGATTCTCGATATTTCCGATTCCTAGTTCTTAATGAAAGTACTGACACATACAGTGGTGGGTCGTGGGTCGTCTATTGGTGCACATGAGCACTTGAACCTCCAAAAAGAAATTGAAGAGAAATTAAAATATAACAAGTTATATAAAATAAAATATTAAACAAATTTCCAGATTTTGCCAATTTTAGGACAAACCTTTCCCCTTTAAATACACCCCTGGCAATGTGCGACTGTGGTATAAAATTCAAAAGTTATAAGCACAGAACGACCAGTCTTGACTCGATCTCACGTGCAAGCGAAGAAACTGACCTTGAAAATAGCTGGTGTGGGCGGAATAGTTGGGAGGGTAGTGAGGGGTAAGCGCCACTCATAGTTTTCTACTCGCACAACATTCACTTTGCGTTAGCTATCAAGTCGGCAGTGTCTTTTTCGACCGGATTCTCCCTTGTTTTTGTTACACATGGTTATTTTAATCTTTTCTCAGTTATTATTACTTTTGTTAGTTTTATTATTGTGTGTAAGAAATAGTGTAAACGGTTATGGTACTTAGTAAACTCAGTGTTTCAGAGCTAAAGCAATTACATTTTTCGGTGGAGTCTCTGGAAAGAAAAAATTGAAATTAAATTGCTCAGGCCAACACCTAGGTTTAATCTTATCCAGGTCACAAAACCTAAAACTATAGATTTCAAAAGGGAAAATGAATTAAGATCTATCTAAGGAGCCCTATGAGTGAATACAGACTGACGCTCTAGCCATGATCACAATTTTTGTATTGTGAACCCCCATTTGAATAACCCACGAGCTGCCACTGGACACGTGACAACTAAGTTGTTTTTTTCTATTCTTTGAAGTTGAATACATAAGTTTATATGTGAAGTTGGAAAAATAATGAAATAAGAAATGTTCAAGAATCGAGGAAAAACAGGTATTGTAACAGCTATAGAAAAACCTTTCTTGGAAAAATTGGTTAACACTTTCTCTCTTGCTCTTAGAAAATTGTTTGCTGATATTATCACTATGATCAGAAAGTGCACGTTAAATACTTTGAAAAATTAAAATATTTTAAACTCGGGATTTTTAATAGCCAACTTGATTTTGTGTGTGTCCTTAACTGGCCTTTTGATTCAGATTTCAAAATATACATACAAAGTGGGGAATGGACAAAGTATCGACAGCTATCCCGGTTTGGAATGACAATGAATGAGATTCTTAAAAATACCTTTAGAAGGGAGTGTAGATTTAATTTACATCCATTAGTGTTTCTAGCCTATGGTCTGGGTCAGTTTTTTTTATTCAAGACATATATTTTTCCACTGTCGGCTTGCTAGGCCTATCGTAGCTTCAACTGCCTTATAATCTAATTTAAGACTAGGACAGGCACAACAACCAGTCCCTGGCCATTAATTCATTACTGTGGAAGGGTAAACCCACATTTCACCAATGATAAATTTTTCAGCCATGTCGAGAATCAAACCCAGAACCCTTAGCTCAGTAGA
This sequence comes from Timema douglasi, assembly GCA_901482245.1. Lineage (NCBI taxonomy): Eukaryota > Metazoa > Arthropoda > Insecta > Phasmatodea > Timematidae > Timema > Timema douglasi. The sequence goes on from CABEEJ010001207.1 coordinate 86,877, forward strand.
AAGATATGCTAACAGCTGAACTAAGGTGTCTGATTGAGTGTAGATTAGTTTGTTAAAACAAAACTTAAGAAAAATGTAACTTCTTCTCCTTCCACTTGAGCAGTATTTGAACTGGGAAATAACTAAGTGTGATGTGGTGCAAGATAAAACAAATTATTGGCAAATAATGGACTTTACCAAATCTTTCGTATGTGTCTATAAATAAACAAACATGAATTAAAATATGATAATAGGGCACAGGCATAAAACACAACTGAGTGAACCAACAAAGTTTTTCAACAAATGACTTGTTTATAGCCCAGTATTTCAAATACCCACCAGATTACAAAGCACCATATTGCTCCTTAATAAATGATACAGCTTGGTTCATGTGCAGTGATATGTCAAAGTTCAACAGAAGATGACCTCTTAAAGATATTGTTGTCCCATCTAGTTGAATTATGTCTTGATGTGGCATTAAGCGTGTTGTTTGTAACTTATTTTTCTGACCTGACCTTTTTTTTGGTGACTCATAATCAGTTTTAAATTGGACTTTAGATATAAACTAGGGCAAAGACAAATAAACTTAAATTTGTAACCCATGGATTTACATAACATGTTCAAGTAAAAACCTGTCTCGTTTTCGACGATTAACACTTAGGTAGACAATATAGCTCATACCAGTTGTCGTACTAGGGTATGGCTTTTAGGGGTATACGAAGTCCATTTTTTCAATTTGAATCAAAGTCTAATCAAAAATCCCAAATATTCTCAAAGCCAAATCGGAGGTTGAATAAATTCCGTTATTTTTATTATCGAATAAATATATTGTGAACAATGTCATGTCTTAATACCTGTTAGGGTTATATGCTTGAGTGCTAATTACACTAATGGGTTAAGAATGGGAAAGGTTGAATTTAGGGGATTTGCATTTGCGTTGAGGGAAAGTGGAAACTCATTTAGGAAAAACCATCCCTGGTTCGCTCGACAGAGATTTGAACCTCGATCTCCCCGTCCTAGGCAGTTTAGCTTAACACAAAACCAGCGTGTTAGTCAACTACGCCACTGAGGCTGGTAATACTGTCAAACTGTTATTTCAGTTTATAAGGGGACAAATTACAATTAGAAATACCTCCTTCAAATTCTCCAATTTCGAGATACATATATATGCGATATATATATATTTGTGTGTTTAGGTTACATCAATCCTGTCTGGGAAGATTAGCCTCGGCACTTATGTATCGTTGCTCAGGGGACGGCTGAATGAACTAATCATACATTCTTTCTGTGGAGGCTCTTTCGATGTTTAGATGAGATGTGTTGATTGTGTGAGTGAATAAGAGGGTGTGAACCAGTAAACATTCTTACCAAACCCTGGTGACCTTTGAGATAAACTATCCATAGTAACAGCGTGGTATTCTTAGGTGATAAATCAAGATATTGTCACAACAAGCTCTTATTTTAAGATTTTTTCATATTAGTATTAATCGATAATGTACACTTTGTTTATCCTGAAAGGCAGTAGTCGGCATAAAGAATCACATTATAGTGAAGCTTATAATTTATCATAGTGTAGTTGATCAAGGTGGGTAAGGAAGGCCAAGTGTAAGGGTGTGCGGAGTCCAATTTTTCAATTCAAAGAAAACTCTAATTGAATATATGAAATATTCTCAAAACCAAATCGAATTTCGAAAATTTTCTTTTGGTGGTTTTATGCTTTAAAAAATATTATGATGTAATTATTTATATAACTTAAATGCACTAAAATTATTGTAAAATGTTTTATTGCGCCATTTTTTGTAATATTTTGTGTTAATCTTACAAATAAAGCTTTTATCACAAATTAAAATTCAATTACGTACTAAAGTTTTTTCCATAAGAATATTAATTTGTAATGTATTGAATGTCTCAGAATGGCTATAATTGAAAATAAATGGAGTATTATAGCTGTCAATATTTTTATTGGCAAAGCTTCTAAGCCGGAATTTGTTTTGAATCGAAGTCGAAGCTGATGTTTGTTCTGAGGCCAAGTCAGAAGTTTCAAACCTTGCGCACGCCTAGCCAAATGTATATAACAGTTTTGAATGGCAATAATTAAATATAATTTAGTATTTTACTTGGCAAAGCCTTGTAATTTTCGAAGCCAGATTTTTTCCCTGAAGCATATTCATAACTGATATTTAAAAAAAAATTCAAGTTGAAGCTTCACACACCCAGTTTCTGTAGCCATCTTGGTATTTGTCTTGCTAAATAAATATTCTCTGCCTACAGGCATGAATCTGGTGGCTAAAGAGTTTGTGGCTTGCCAGATCAACCAACCGCCTGGTGTTCTTATCGTCTCGCCTTTTGCGGGTGCCGGGGAGATGATGCACGAGGCTCTCCTCTGCAACCCGTATGAGACCGAGGAGGCTTCGGAGGTTATTCACAGGTGGGTTTACTTTGCGACGTTTTAGAAAATGTGGAACATTTAAGCTTTTAATAATGATTGGATCTTAAAATCATTAAGGATATTTGAGGATTAAAGACTCCACCTGTGTAGATTTGGTTTTTAAAATTTGTGCTTAGTAGATACCCAATTTTGTAATTGCTAAAATAATTAAATTTTGTTAAATATAAAATTGAATTTTGTGATTAAAAGTGTGTTATATTTATAAGAAGCTACAGGAAAGGTGGATAAGATTATATAAGAAGGATCAAACTAGCACAATATGGCCTTTAAAATAACAAAAGAACACAGTTCACACTGAACAAGGAGGTAATGCCTGCCTCCTGAAGAAAATTTATAGCCATCGACCAATCCCCTGACCTAAGTTTAATTCTATTGGAACTCATTTGGAGGAAATGAGAAGTCTGCAATGCAACTTCCTAAAAGAGAAAACCCAAAATCTTTTTTATGAAGTTGTATTGCTGATTTCACACTCACTATTGATGAGTTTTGATAAAATGAAACCTAGGTCGGGGGATTGACTGGTAACAATCAATTTTCTTTGCTAGGCAGCCATTACCTCTTTGTCCAATGGCAGCGATGCAATGTGGGAACTGTTCTCCTTTTCACTGTAAATGTCATATTGTCTTTGTTCCTTTTAAATGTTTCTCTCCACCTTTCCTGTACAGACTTCCAAATATAACAAAATTACCCCATAAAGTGATGTTTTATTTATATAAAGATTAGATATATTTACCTAATTTGATTTAAACATTTTTGTTAGAATGCATTCATTATGGTGCTAATACATTAGTTTAAGTGTTAAATTAATTGTGTGGAGTCTGGTTGTCAAGTTTGCCCTATTATTATTTTAGTTATTAACCAATAACATGTTGTATTAGAGCTGTAAAACAAATTCCAATTCATGGTTTAAAAGAAATTTAAAAAAATCTTGAATCTGATAATTTCTCTAATCTCGAATATCCTAATAGCCTAATTATAATCAATTATAAGCTCTGCGTGTTTGTAGGGCTCTGAAAATGCCAGAAGATGAGCGAACCTTGCGTATGAACTACTTGAGGCGACGTGAGAAACAAAACGACGTGGATCAGTGGCTACGTCGCTTCCTTAAGGCGATGGGCTCCGTTGTGGAAGGATTGGAGGATACCATGCCGACTGTCATGCAACCTGTCACCCTGGACGACTTCAATGATTATTTGGAAAAGTGAGCTAGTTTCATCATCATCATCATCATCGTGAATTGTTTCCAGGCTGAGACCGGGTCACTTTATTAAAATGCCTCCATCTCACTCACAAACTTGCTGTTATCTGTCCCTCCCAGCTTTTCCTTGCTCTCCCTTGCTGTCGTTTTCCTCCCAACTTCAACTCCAAGGGTGACCTGGTGATCTAGGGGTAAGGTGTCAGACATCTGTGCTGGGAGTCCGGGGTTCAATCCTCGGTCCCGGCACAGTTTAATCTAATTGCCAAACTCTTCCTTCACTTCTGATAAGACATGTATTAATCACAACTTGTGAATGTGTGGAATGCCAGGCCTCCACTGTGGTTCGGATTCCACGTTAAACTTTAGGTCCTCCATTTCATCTCACAATCACCCTACCATTACACATTAGTATAAGTGCGTATAACCCGAACGGGTAGCAAGACGCGATGCTAGTAATAATAATAATTTCCTTTATTATAGTGGTGGCCAACAGTCGTAGGACCTATAACAGGCCAGCACTGAAAGTACGCAAGTACCATACAAATACACCTATTCTAACTTAGATCTAACCAGGGCGTAGTACAGACACAAAAAATGGTCAACTCTTTTAAATGATGACATAATAAATTTAATAAGTCCAATAATAATAAAACTCCATTATTCTCCTCAGGAGCCTTTCATTTTCCATCTCATTACATGGCCATACCATCTCAGGCTTGCTTCCTCTACAATCTCATGTGCTCCCCATACTCCCATCAACTATCCCAGATAGAAGCAACCAGGGGATATTATATTTCCTACTTGATAACAGCTTGAATATTTTATCCTTTTACTTAATTTACTTATCAATCAAAATCCCTTAACAATTTGTGTGCAAAGCTTCGAAAGTTTTGCGTTCGCATAAAATATTTGTCGACTTCTATTTGAAACAAAAACTACAAATTTAATAATCACATAGCTTCACCAAAACATTTAAAGTCTAATGACACATTATTGCCAAATGTTTGTCATTGTACATCACATTACTCAACTTTTAAATAATTAAATTAGGAAGGATAGCCAGCATACTTACCTTGGTGATACTGGAGTATAAATTGTTTAGATAGAACACTTTAAAACACACACACACACACACACATTTTTAAGGACAAGCTTTCACCGTCACAGACAGTTTCATCAGGTCAAGAGAGTGGACTGATGCTATTGGTTGAACTGCAAGCTGTGTTGGCTATCACTCTTAATCCAAACCATGATTTATCCTAGTGCTCTATTCCAAATAAATAATTAAATTACATGTTGTGATAAATAACTAAATTTATCAATTTATGACAAAATATGTTTATGTTTGCAATATAACATTTAGTATTATTATTATTATTATTATTATTAGCACCGCGTCTTACTACCCGTTCGGGTTATACGCACTTACGCTAATGTGTAATGGTAGGGTGATTGTGAGATGAAATGAAGGACCTACAGTTTAACGTGGAATCCGAACCACGGTGGAGACCTGGCATTCCCCACATTCACAAGATGTCTTGTCAGAGGTGAAGGAAGGGTTTGGTAATCAGATAAATCTATGCCAGGACCGAGGATTGAACCCCGGCCGCCAGCACAGAAGTCTGACACCTTACCCCTAGACCGCCAGGTCACCATCATCTTATTAACGTTCGGGTTATACGCATGTACAAACTAGGCTAGGAATGCTAGGTCTGAGAGAGTTTGAGTTTAGGGGTAGTGTACTCACATTTGCGTGGACGGAGAGTGGAAAACCATTTAGAGAAATCCACCTCGACTCTTGTCTCTCCGTCATCAGTGGTCCGGACTATCAATCAACCATCAAAGCTGGTTCCCATTTGTTTATTATTGATGTGTATTTTTTAATAAAAGAAAACTTTTAAATCATTTTATTTAAATTGAAAAAGAAGACCTAGACACGGTAATCGAACCCGGCCAATGCCAAGGCTTTAACCATTGAGCTATCCAGGAATCATCCCGTGCCCAGGGTAATTCTTCACTCATATTTTAAAACAGAGTCTGTGATAGACGTGTGTAAATAATCAGCTACATATGCGTGATCAATTAAGACCACGAGATTTCAGATGACACAACCACCTTCGACTCTGGAGGTATTATTATTATTATTATTATTATTAGCACCGCGTCTTACTACCCGTTCGGGTTATACGCACTTACGCTAATGTGTAATGGTAGGGTGATTGTGAGATGAAATGAAGGACCTACAGTTTAACGTGGAATCCGAACCACGGTGGAGACCTGGCATTCCTCACATTCACAAGATGTCTTGTCAGAGGTGAAGGAAGGGTTTGGTAATCAGAAAAATCTTTGCCGGGACCTGGGATTGAACCCCGGCCGCCAGCATAGAAGTCTGACACCTTACCCCTAGACCACCAGGTCACCCAACATTTAGTAAATGATACCTTATGTCCTATAGTGTTATGCAACATTACTTCTTTTTTTTTCTAATTTTGAACTTTAATTTTTCTTTGGGGATTACTTATTGGCCCGAAGAGACCTCTCACATAATACGACCCTAATATTTTGAAAGTTACCCACATGAAAAATAAAAGGTCTCAAATATACTCCATGGTGAAAACTTAATAAATTTTACACAATTTTATTATGCCCTACAAGTGCTTGTCTGGATGCGTAGGAACTCATAACAATTTTATTTTTTTCCTCCAAAGTCAAACACTAGCCTCGGAAACACCAAACTTGTTAGCATGCTTGCACTCTATTGGTTTGTTGCACCTCACATATTGCCATTAATTTAAAGTTCATATCGTAGCTCCTTCTCAACATGATCACACACTTGCGGATCTGTCATGGTGTGGTTTTTTTTTAAATATCAGAAACAAAGCACAGATTCTTCCACCAACTAACACTGACCTATTCACTTCCCATTACAGTGACACTAAAGAATGGATATCCTCCCTCTCGCTTTCTCTGTTTTAACCATGAGCTTATTATCAGACGTGAGCGTGCACACCGATTCTGGCCAATACAACTACAGTATGCTACAAAATTGAACTCTGTATACATCTGATGGGGGAGGGAGGGGGTGTTTCAGTGAAAAATGTTAGTCTACTTACAAGTACAATTTTTAGGAGAAAAAAAATGTCACTGTTTTTGGGCCAATAGGGTATTTCATATTATTCAATTTGACTTCGGACACCCTCACTCATTGTATATTTTTTTCAATTATTTTTTTTACCGTCTTATCTATATTATGTATTTACTATTTACAAGTATCTTTATTTAAAACAATATGACTATCTTGTTTACCAGTTATGTCGGTAATAAGCACAAGTTGGCCCTACTGCTGGACTATGACGGCACCTTGGCGCCTTTAGCACACCACCCAGACTTGGCCGTCATCCCACCAGAGACTAAGAACATAATCGAGCGACTCGCCAACTTTCCGGATGTTTACATTGCCATTATTTCTGGCCGCAACGTTAACAACGTCAAGGAAATGGTGAGAGAGGAAATGCTCAAACATCAGCCTTTTTTTTTAAATAAATTATTGTTTAAATCATAACTTTATATTTTCAATTAGTAACACCTTAGCTTAAGTCAGCAGGATGTCTGCCTACTGAGCCAAAGGGTGCTGGGTTTGATTCTTGGCATGGCTGAAACACTTATCATTAGTGAAATTGGGGCTTCGGCTTTCACAGTAATGGATTAACAGCCAGATTATTGAGTTTTGTGTCTGTTCTAGATTTAAGTTAGTTGAGTGCTTAAATAATCAGTCAGTTCAGAAAGTGCATGGTAGATAGACTAATTCAATTGTAAATATTAGGAATGGATAACAGTGACAGAGATTATTAATGTTTCAATGTGACCTTGACAATTTTAACTTTTCTAGCCACATAATCAATAATAAAAGAAGCAGACATTTGATTTTGACTCACTTACTATTAACTGTTAAAGACATAAATTTCTTTACATGTACTTGATTTGGTAGTTTAAATTCGAGTAATAAAGTTTTGATAGATTTTGTGTGGGTAGGGATTAGAATTGTAAAATTTTATTTTGAAGAAAGATTTAGGATTTAAAGTTAATTTTTCCGATTTTGGGCACTATCTTGTATTTGGGGGTGTGTGGTTAGTATATTGATGTTTTTGATACCTTTATTTGATGAGTTCTATTTTATCTTGATTAAATGTGTTTGTTTGTTTTAGGTTGGTATTGAGGGTATTACATACGCTGGAAACCATGGTCTTGAAATTCTGCATCCAGATGGCAGTAAATTCGTCCATCCTATGCCTGTGGAGTATGAGAATAATGTGAAAACATTGCTAAAAGATCTACAAGATAAGGTGATTTGTAATTTTTTTTTAAACTTTATATAACTTTTTTTAAATTGAAAAATGACACCTAGACATGGCACTCAATCCCGGGACCTTTGACTTAGTACAGGGTGACCTGGTGGTCTAGGAGTAAGGTGTCGGACTTCTGTGCTGGGGGTCCGGGGTTCGATCCTCTGTCCTGGCACAGATTTATCTGATTACCAAACCCTTCCTTCACCTCTGACAAGACATCTTGTTAATTTGGGGAATGCCAGGCCTCCACCGTGGTTCGGATTCCACGTTAAACTGTAGGTCCTCCATTTAATCTCATAATCACCCTACTATTACACATTAGCGTAAGTGCGTACAACCCGAACGGGTAGTAAGACGCGGTGCTAATAATAATGACTTTTAGTACACCAATGTTTTAACCACTGAGCTATCCAGGAGTTGTCCCGTGCCCAGGGTCATTCAATTTTGAGTCAAAGTCTGTGATGAATATGGTATTTATATGTGGCTATAGCCGTAATTAACCAACGTAATAGTTTAGCTATTTAATCTTAACTCTTTATAAAATTATTAAATGGTTTTTTACAAGAAAAATGTATGAAATAAAATGTATTAAGAATGTTATTATAACTAGGGTTAGGTCACTTCTACTATTTTAATATAATCCTTTTAATTTTACTTAATAAATCCTGAATCTTGGAGAAAATTATTAATATAAGAGAAAATAATATAAATAGTAACATAATGTTGACAGTGGTAAATGATGAAAGTATCGGCCTCCGAGAGCTAGCCACAATCTCTGTACACGGCGACTCATAACTGACAGTATGCCATGCAGTTAATAGCCGTGTATTTATTATGTTTGTGACAGGTGTGCAAGCAAGGAGCGTGGGTCGAGAACAAGGGCGCACTCTTAACATTCCACTACCGCGAGACTCCAGTGAACATTCGCCCTGACATGGTGGCTGAGGCCAAGAAGGTGAGGGAGTAATTTATATTGTATAGTATTAACGCATCCATTTTTTCCCCCTATGAGGAGAATCTGACTTGAATACAGGCACTATATTATAATCATCATCATCAACTGTTTCCAGCTTGTGGCCAGGTCAGTTTAGTAAAATGCCTCCATCTTCCATCATGCTTCCTCCTTTAATCGCTTCTTTTATTTTCCTGACACTTGCACACTTTAGGTTATCTGCTTCTCCCATCACTAAGTCTTCCTGGCGGTCTTTTTCCTGCGTACTTCATCTCCATAACTCTTTAGCAAAAGTCACAATCCATAATAAAGTATTTCACTAAGTATGTTAGATCGTGTCGCACGTTTTTTTTTTTTTT